>JAEAOA010001453.1:282500-410000 GCA_016746295.1 Potamilus streckersoni
CGGGTACAGGAAATTAAGCCCCCCATCTTCCGCCAGTCAAACACCCCCTGCCCCGCCCCCAAAACACACTTCCGAATTGGAAACACAGAAACAAAAGAACTTAAATAAAAATAAAGGAGAAGTTTTATATGTTTGACCCGATGGTCAAAGGACACAATCATGTGTCAACTGTTAGCTTTGTTATGATTCATTTTAAGTGAGAACAAATCCAACAAGGACTTTTGGACATATAAACCAATCAAACACTCTATCGCCAAGGACTTTAGGACATATAAACCAATCAAATACTCTATCACAAACCTTATTAAAAACTTTATTCAACTATAGCCTTGTTTCCATGGTGTTAGGCGAAGCAAATGTGTATTGCATCCACAATTAAAACTGAAAGAATTGCTGAAGAAACAAAAAATTGTATTACAATGACCAATGTTTAGATGATTGTTTTTTGTTCCTCGCCTAGATGCATCTACATACAAAGTTGTATAGATCTAGGACTAGCAATGCGAGAGGAAGAACAAAAACAATTAAAGGAGCCGGTCATTATAATGATTTTGGATAACACATTGAAATATATTCCTATTAATAAATATCATTGTGCAACTTGTTTAGGCTGGCTAGTTTCCTCCTCCACATCTGCGTCGACAGGATGCACCCACAAAAATGTTGGCAAAGGTCTATGCCCGTGAGAAACTTCCACTGCACTTGGACATCGCCTCACATCCAGCAGTCCGCTTGACTTTTACAACAAATTATTGTTTATAAAGATGTAACATTCAATAATAGGGACTGCCCAGTCTATTTACAGTAATCGTATAGAATATGTTGAGCAAACATTAAAATTACATGTAAGTCATGTTCATTCGACACTATCGTTGCAGCGCGAACTATTTGATGATATAGCAGTAATGATATAGCTTAGAGGGTATATAAAGTTTGTGCTAGCTTGTTTTACACTGGTACTTTGACAGTAACTGTCCCGTTGAAACGGTATTCATATAGAACATGCTGTTTTACTGTTTCAACGGTTAATTTATTTATGCAACAGAATGATTACTGCTGCCAAGATGACATAACGTCGTTCTGACATCAATATATACAAATATGGATACCGTTGCATCTGCAAAAATCTTCTTGCATTGATAGAAAGTGCATCAACAAAATTAAGCGTTTTAATGAAAATTGAATATCTTTTCCAATACATTTCCACACCCTTGAAATGCTAGTGGTCTTTTTCGTACTCTTCATGCATGAACCTAGTTTACCTCATATGGTTTCAAATATAAAGTATTGTCCTTGTAACATTTGTAAAATAAATAAAAAAATTCCCAAAGAAACACTTTGGAAAAAGTTCATAGGAAGAAATTACAAATCAAATCTTGCCACAAACATGTATGCTAACGTACCGAGTTGACAATGAATATTAATATATCGCCTACAAGAAATTAGAAGTCCTTAAAAATCAGGCATTATTGGATGGTCACACTTAATTAATGATTCATATTCCAAATGCAAAGTATATTTTACCAATCAATGAAAAGGAAGTTTCTATCCATAAATCGTATTAACATAATTGTTTACAATCAGTTTGAGGGACAAAACTTGTAGTGCGAATGATGTGTTAAATTCACTATACTTATAAGCATAGGCGAAATCGATTATACCAGACCATATTCAAATGGAATATTGATTTTCTCATCGTTTACAGCAAAGTAAACACAGCTTTCGCATTATATGTTTTCCTGTTTGCACGCTTATATTAAAGAACTGGATATATCAAATGAACAAATGGTATCGGCTACCCAAAAAACCGTCCAGGTTAGTATATCATTTCGGTCTATGAAAGAAAGTATTTTACTCGATCCAATTTACTGCGGAAAAAGATTAGTTGATACTAAAAAGACTAGTTTAAGAGAAACGATGTCAAGCTATTACTCACATCCCATATTTTGTTTACAAATTAGAGCTCATCTACAGTTGATCCCAAATGAAATACACAGGGTATGGGCGACTACAAGTTTCATCGATTGCATTCCTACTGCTGAGTTCATCTTTTCAATTAAATTCAGTGATGAACACGTCTCAAATAAATTTCTCTGGACATTTGATGTCTTATAAAATGACACATTTCCAAACTCGATTTGAGTGATTAAGCTTTAATTTTCGCTACGACGTTCATTTGTGTCATGTTTGGATTAGGAGTACGTCCGTTGAATGATATTAAACAAGCACTCAGAATGATATTTGAAAATTATCGACATGTTATTGTGTCATAATCTTATCAAATGAAATCTTAAATAATTGATGAGAAAAGGGCGTACATTGGTCATCTTCTTTTCAAAACAAACATCGTAAATGTTGGCACAGTTAAAATAATATACAAATTGTTGATGTACATATAATGGAAGTTTAATACTATATATGTTTATAAACAAATGCAAAGTTTTTCTTTCAAAATTAAGACTTCATTTTAGAGTAGGGATGCCATCGCTCAGAATATAATATATATTTCATTCACAATTCCGTAAGCGATGTTGTTGATATTTAAACATTGTAATTTATTACAAAAATTGATTGCTGAATTTTAAAACAAATTAATCGCACTCTTTTTTAATACTTAGTTATCAACCACATAGTCGTAGTATAAATTCGGGAGCTCGTTTGGGATACAACTTTTTCAGAATATTATTTTAGATGATCACATTATATTTCTTGTGTGCAAATAAACTGAACATATAAATGCGAGCTAAAATAAAATACCGTGCTGAGCAAAAAGCCTGATTTATGTTTCAGAATTTATTGCAGGGATAAATATTTTTCAGAAAATAAGATTTTATTCTCCTTCCTGACCTAATTTAAACTTCGCATCTTCTAAAAAGAATTACATAAAAGAAACTTTCATTCTAGAAAAAGATTCTAAACTTTTACAACATAAAATATTTCTTATGATTAGAAGATCTGTTCTTAAAATTATAAAAAAACAACATGGTAAGCAATGTCCTTCACTTCAACCAAGTAAATAATCATGTTATTCATCTTTCAGTCAAAAGTTTGTATACAATGTTGTTTACAAAACCGTCACATAATTTTGCCATGATCAACTAAACAAAATAGAATTTACAAAAAAATATTTGCAAAAACGCAAATTAAGCATACCTACCTACCTACAGAGACATATGCTGCTATGTATATGTGATAAAAAGGCTTTTGTGTAAGGTCTAAAATTCTTTTTATGTCATTTTTGCAATGAATATTTTTCTCGGATTCTGGATTCTATTTTTAGTAGTGAAATATAATTTAAGCACAAAGTTTGTTCATTCAAGACAAAGCTGTAATACGAAAGAATTCACATTTGGTCCGTCTTACCTTGGTAACAAATCAAAAAGAAGTTAAAATAATTAGCTAGCATCACGGACATCCTTTCTCTGCGTGATCAATGTTTGTAAACAACCTTTTCATGATTGTTTTTTAGTGGAGTGACATTGGTCTACAAGTGACCTTTAGCGTAATAAGAGAACATATAAACATTCTCACGAGATTTGAAGAGATGTTATGAGTATAAATACGAATTCTTAATATTGATTTGGCTAGAGTCATTCAAAACCTTGAAGGAACTAGGTGTATATATGTATTTATTTTTTTAAATTTGTTGCCAGAATATTTTATTCTTCGTCTGATTTTTGGTTTCAATAATTTATTGTCCTGGTCTCTCATCAAACTGGCTCTCCTATAAAAATAATCTAGAAGATATTCAACGAAATTACTTCTGGAATATTTCTGAAACAATGATTATCATTCAAGTGAGCAATTATTGTTATTCATATATTGTATTACATCTGACGTCATCCCTCTCCATATTCATACGTCTTTGGGACTCGAACTTGGATTATTATAGGACTATTTAGTGATACTACTTGTGTTTTTATTCTGAGAATCATAGTTTGATTATACTCACAGATTGTAAGTCCTATTTACAAATTTGTACATTGTTGTCGAGGAAATAAAAAGCTTTCTTGAAATATACAAAACTAGCTGGCTTGAACCATTTTCTTTGTTACTTAGTACGAGAACTTGTAATCATTAAAACATTTTATTACCAAACCAGATTTCATTAGACTTGAACGATTATCAAAATATGCAGTCCTACACCATTCACAAATTCTCGTGATATTACATACATACATACATACATACATACATACATACATACATACATACATACATACATACATACATACATGCATGCATGCATGCATGCATGCATGCATGCATGCATGCATGCATGCATGCACGCACGCACGCACGCACACACACACACACACACACACACACACACACACATACATACATACATACATACATACATACATACATACATACATACATACATACATACATACATACATACATACATACATACATACATACATACATACATATTTTGATAATCGTTCAAGTCTAATGAAATCTGGTTTGCTAATAAAATGTTTTAATGATGACAAAGGCTAGTACTCAGTAACAAAGAAAATAGCGAAAGAGAGCAAGCTTAGAATATTTCAAGAAAGTTATTTATTTCATCGAAAACAATGTACATGCATACATACATACATACATACATACATACATACATACATACATACATACATACATACATACATACATACATACATACATACATACATACATACATACATACATACATACATACATACATACATACATACATACATACATACATACATACATACATACACACATGCATAAATACATGCATACCTACCTACCTACCTACCTACCTACCTACATACATACGTACATACGTACATACATACATACATGCATACATATATACATACATACATACATACATACATACATACATACATACATACATACATACATACATACATACATACATACATACATACATACATACATACATACATACATACATACATACATACATACATACATACATACATACATACATACATACATACATACATACATACATACATACATACATACATATTTTGATAATCGTTCAAGTCTAATGAAATCTGGTTTGCTAATAAAATGTTTTAATGATGACAAAGGCTAGTACTCAGTAACAAAGAAAATAGCGAAAGAGAGCAAGCTTAGAATATTTCAAGAAAGTTATTTATTTCATCGAAAACAATGTACATGCATACATACATACATACATACATACATACATACATACATACATACATACATACATACATACATACATACATACATACATACATGCATGCATGCATGCATGCATGCATGCATGCATGCATGCATGCATGCATGCATGCATGCATGCATGCATGCATACATACATACATACATACATACATACATACATACATACATACATACATACATACATACATACATACATACATACATACATACATACATACATACATACATACATACATACATACATACATACACACACAAACACATACATACATACATACATACATACATACATACATACATACATACATACATACATACATACATACATACATACATACATACATACATACATACATACATACATACATACATACATACATACATACATACATACATACACACACAATCAAATACATACATACATACATACATACATACATACATACATACATACATACATACATACATACATACATACATACATACATACATACATACATACATACATACATACATACATACATACATACATACATACATACATACATACATACATACATAGATACATACATACATACATACATACATACATACATACATACATACATACATACATACATACATACATACATACATACATACATACATACATACATACATACATACATACATACATACATACATACATGCATACATAAAACATACATACATACATACATACATACATACATACATACATACATACATACATACATACATACATACATACATACATACATACATACATACATACATACATACATACATACATACATACATACATACATACATACTTACATACATACATACAAACATGCATACATATATACATACATACTTACATAACTACATACAAATACATAAATACATACATACATAGATACAAAAATGCATACATACATACATACATACATACATACATACATACATACATACATACATACATACATACATACATACATACATACATACATACATACATACATACATACATACATACATACATACATACATACATACATACACACACACACACACACACACATACATACATACATACATACATACATACATACATACATACATACATACATACATACATACATACATACATACATACATACATACATACATACATACATACATACATACATACATACATACATACATACATACATACATACATACATACATACATACATACATACATACATACATACATACATACTTACATATATACATAGATACATACATGCATACATGCATCCATGCATACATACATGCATACCTACCTACCTACCTACCTACCTACCTACCTACCTACCTACCTACCTACATACATACATAGATACATACATACATACATACATACATACATACATACATACATACATACATACATACATACATACATACATACATACATACATACATACATACATACATACATACATACATACATACATACATACATACATACATACATACATACATACATAGATACATACATACATATTTTGGTAATCGTTCAAGTCTCATGAAATCTGGTTTGCTATTAAAATGTTTTAATGATGACAAAGGCTACTACTCAGTAACAAAGAAAATAGTGAAAGCCAGGAAGCTTAGAATATTTCAAGAAAGTTATTTATTTCATCGACGACAATGTACATACATACATACATACATACATACATACATACATACATACATACATACATACATACATACATACATACATACATACATACATACATACATACATACATACATACATACATACATACATACATACATACATACATACATACATAGATACATACATACATACATACATACTTACATATATACATAGATACATACATGCATACATGCATACATGCATACATACATGCATACCTACCTACCTACCTACCTACCTACCTACCTACCTACCTACCTACCTACATACATACATATATACATACATACATACATACATACATACATACATACATACATACATACATACATACATACATACATACATACATACATACATACATACATACATACATACATACATACATACATACATACATACATACATACATACATACATACATACATACATACATACATACATTCATACATTCATGCATACATGCATACATAAATATACATACATATATACATACATACTTACATAACTACATACAAATACTTAAATACATACATACATAGATACAAAAATACATACGTACATACATACATACATGCATACGTACATACATACATACATACATACATACATGCATGCATGCATGCATGCATACATACATACATACATACATACATACATACATACATACATACATACATACATACATACATACATACATACATACATACATACATACATACATACATACATACATACATACATACATACATACATACATACATACATACATACATACATACATACATATATGGTGGTCTATACATGAGGAAAGCAAGGGTACTACGAGTTATATTTATATTATAAGCATATTTAGATCATCGCATATTTCCATGCTGTTTGCATCTTACATGCTTAAATTAGTAAAATCAATGAAATTGGAGAATAAGTCTACACGGAATTATTATACAAACCACGTTTGTTTCCCAAATTAGTCAATAAACAGATATGATTTATGTTGTCTAACAGAAAGTCAGTTAAAGATAAGATTGGTTATCAAGACTTAAAAGCCTTTACAAAGCCATCATCACAAAAAACAGAACAATACAATAATTCATCCTACCGACCCCTCTAAATGTACAAATAGTCGAAAGAAAACAATAAACAATCGATGTGCTAGAAAGAATACTTGATTTAATTTTCATTTATAATTGCCTTAATTGTTTACGATAAAAAGACTCTAATTATTGTAGTATTATAACATTATGCACACAGTAATTATTCACAATATTGATGTCTTAGGAATATACGATATATATCTGTAGCACATATTAATAATTTAACAGGGACAGCATCGTGAAAGAAATATCCAATAATGGACGATGAAAGCTCTTATGGCAATTAATTTGAATAAACTAATTATTATGTAGTATTGAATGAAAATTGTTTTCTTTTCTCTTCGCTTTTAAAACAGCTTGTTGCCCAAGGTAAGGCAACCTTTCCATATCATTAGAATGATCCACAATAAATTCTATAGATCGGAAAGATTTTGGAAGTAAAATAAACTTGAAACCCAAAGCTGCAATATACTCAAGCCATTTACAAAAGAACCTACAGTCAGTTTGTGAACGGCTTTGTCTTTTTTATCGTTATGCTTACTTTATATCAACTACAGAAAAGTACATGTTTTGTTCGATATTTACCACAAAAATAGTTAATGAATGGGCTACAAAACATTGTCTCAGAAAGAAAGTTATATCTAGCTTACATTATGTTCTTAGTACATCAAATATGCCAATTATGCTGCACTGTCAGAAAACGAAAATATTAATTTATATAATTCATCTTAGATAATAGATGTTTTAGTCATACACAGGTTTGCTATTGTGGATAAATTGAAAATGTTACTTCAACAATTGATTTTGCTTGACCAGGTCAAGTGTATTATCCTAATCAATGAAACGAAAATAAAGACCACATCTTTCCTCCAAATTGTATATTTTACAATAATATATCTCGATGTCGTTATCAACGTAGATTTGTTGCGCTGGACATCTGCTACATACCACATTTAAAAACGAAATGACATATAATAATCTATAAAGTTAGGCTATATGACTGAAAAAATAAGGTAAGTTTAGGTTAAAAATCCAAATCACACACATCACACACATTATATATCAAAGACATAACACTATATTAGAGCCTTTCATGTTATTTAACTTTAAATATGCCATCTTCGTGGTTTCTAAAATATATCATAGCTTAATTGCACCTGAAAGTTGCCGCTGCATTTCTTGAGAACGTATGCACGAGATAAACTTAGCCGCGACTATCGAGAAGTATCGGTTACATTCCAATGATATTTTAATGCTCTACAAACGGAATAAGATGCTTCCGAACAACCCAAACCCCCGCCCCAGACGAAGTTATGGTTTCACTAATGAGGTATTTATATCAAGCGTAGGCGAGAAAGCATCCAAGAAGTGGTCTTCATTGAGATTAATAAATTTCCAATAAGATGTGGGCCTGTCTTGCGATCGATTGTTAATGGAATTTGAGGAAACCAATGATAAACTTCTAAATTATTTACAGACACTAGCAGCACTTGATATCCTTTAAGCAAATCAACCGAATCAACATTTTACGATGAGATTTAGGACTGAATACCAAGAGACAAAATTCTAACCTCATAAATCAATGTCCTGACAATAGAATTTATACAATATAATTTACTTTCATTTTGTTCACAATTTTTGCATGGAATTAAAATCATAAAGAAAATATTCAAGCTATTTTAAAATATAATCCAGTGACTTACATATGTCTCGTAGAGGTACCAGTAAAGAATATTAATATACCGGCATTCAATACAAACAGTTAAATACTTGAAAATGGTGTATTATGCATTCCTATAGTTATGTAACTGTTTCATCTCATTCCAATTAAGAGTTAGGTATGCTGTTTTAAGGGAAGTAATAAATTCTCGTCTTTATTGTCGGCTACTGAAGACAGTTATTGTTAAACTTTTATCTAAGTCATAACCCAAATAAAATGGTAATTGCATTATACCCAGCATTCTATAACAAGTTTTTCTCCTGATCCTAATTTTTCGGATTGGTAAAAGTTTTGTAAAAAAAACGAATATTTGACTTATTGTTCTTACCGTTACTATGAATTAATATTTTACAATTAACTATAGTGTATATGTTTAGTAATACATGTTGGCTCAATTAGCCTTGTCTGAGTCACTTGTCTTTACACACGACTGATAGGTCACATCTCTATGCGTGAGTATGAGGCTCGCTCAGATCGATGTCGGTATGTGAAAAACATTCGAATGAGATGGTATTTCTTCCTAGAGGTTTTCCACGTTCCTCCTCGCTACATGTACTGTCCGCCATATATGGAATATCATGTATATGTTGAAAATAACGTTATATACGACTCAATACTGTCCGCCATATATGGAATATCATGTATATGTTGAAAATAACGTTATACACGACTTAATACTGGCCGCCATATATGGAATATCATGTATATGTTGAAAATAACGGTATACACGACTCAATACTGGCCGCCATATATGGAATATCATGTATATGTTGAACATAACGTTATACACGACTCAATACTGGCCGCTATATATGGAATATCATGTATATGTTGATAATAATGTTATACACGATTCAATACTGGCCGCTAAATATGGATTATCATGTATATGTTGAAAATAACGTTATACACGACTCAATACTGGCCGCTATATATGGAATATCATATATATGTTGAAAATAACGGTATATATGACTCAATATTGGCCGCCATATATGGAATATCATGTATATGTTGAAAATAACGTTATACACGACACAATACTGGCCGCCGTATATGGAATATCATGTATATGTTGAAAATAACGGTATACACGACTCAATACTGGCCGCCATATATGGGATATCATGTATATGTTGAAAATAACGTTATACACGACTCAATACTGGCCGCTATATATGGAATATCATGTATATGTTGAAAATAACGTTATACACGACTCAATACTGGCCGCTATATATGGAATATCATGCGTGTGTTGAAAATAGCATTAAACACGACTGAATATTGACGGCCATGTATCGAATATATTGCATGTGTCGAATAATAAACATATATTAATACTTTAGCCAAATCTTTCAAATTTGTTTATATTATAATATTTGTATCCAAACGTCTTCATATCATCCTACATAATAGGTTTCAATTACTATCTCCTGTGTATATATTTTATTATTTGTTGGCTTTTCTTAATGATCATATGTTATGTACTGTAGTTGTACTCGATCTTGTCATAATCAAGTTAATGGTGTACCTGGCAGGAGACATTATTTGGTAAACAACATAATATGAAAATATTCTCTACCGTTGGTGACTAATTATTCATATCATTAGGTATAGGTACTAATGATATATTATCATGATCATATATTATGATTATAATTATAATATAGGTACTAAATACGTTACCTTTCGTTTAAAGACATAGTCTTATATACGATCTTCGAAAC
This sequence comes from Potamilus streckersoni, assembly GCA_016746295.1. Lineage (NCBI taxonomy): Eukaryota > Metazoa > Mollusca > Bivalvia > Unionida > Unionidae > Potamilus > Potamilus streckersoni. Next base: position 293,976 of record JAEAOA010001453.1, read on the forward strand.
TAGTTGAATAGAAATTCCTTTTAGGTGATAGAGTATTTTCAAAAAATGGTAATTGTTATCTAGACAAGTAAAGGAGCAAATAATATTGTTTACATTGAAATTGTTCATTCTTACCTTAATATCGGAAGCAAATTCAGTCTTATTGTTGTTTTAAGCTTTAATTTGGATTGAGTTATTTAGTCTAATGATTATTCATTAGAATTATCATATGCTCAAAAATATTCCTGGAATGATCCATTAATTTTGAACTATAGTGAATTGAGACAAGGGTGTTTTGGATTATATTATTATGATATATCAAAAGACTGTTAACAGATTACCACATTTAAGGTCATTGGCACGTCAGATCATTCGAGACTACAGGCACTTCAACACATTCATTATATTCATTTTGATTTAATATACCACTGCAAATAAATGGGAATTTATACAGTTGGACGTCTGAAAGAATTTTTAGGACTTTTTCATATAAAATTGACAAGACGCTAAGTTCTAAGTTCTTTTTAATTTTCACCCCATGTTCTATAGAAATGAATGACTTGTGCAATTTTACAAAACTTGTTGGTGTTTGGAATCTTTTCTCTTAATTAGTTTCAGATCATAAAGCCATAACAATATATGACATGGACAAGAGTTTATATCATCCTACAAAATACCTATTTTTTCTCGATAATGACATCGACACGTGTTTAATCTCACAGCATTTCGCCATACTGATGTCGTTGTATCGTTAGTTTGAGCGCATTATTAAGCCAATCATGCTTAGAAAATCGAACCTAAATTCCTTTCCCCAGGCAGAAAACCAAGGCTGGCATGTGCAGGAATTTACACCGTAAACTCTTAGGTTAACAGCAAAATAATCTAACAACTGAGCTATCACAGTATCGTGTGGAGCAAACGCTGCCTGGTAAGAATGGTATATTCATCCTTTCAGCTATGTGATCATGATTAACAGGACGAGTATGTCGTAAAACATGCTTACAAGTATGAAAGCTCTTTCAAAGCCATAGTCGTGACGAAAGGATATTTCAAACTGTTCCTTTGATGGGTAACATAAAATTACTACGGGAAGCTTGAGACTGAAAATAGTTTCATTTGTACCAATTTAAGCTTGCCTATAAAAATATATACATGCCAACATATTCAGTACTGAATGTATGTATGTATGTATGTATGTATGTATGTATGTATGTATGTATGTATGTATGTATGTATGTATGTATGTATGTATGTATGTATGTATGTATGTATGTATGTATGTATGTATGCATGCATGCATGCATGTATGTATGTATGTATGTATGTATGTATGTATGTATGTATGTATGTATGTATGTATGTATGTATGCATATATATATATATGTATGTATGTGTATATATATATATATATATATATATATATATATATATATATATATATAAAGTTAACTCAAACACCTCTTGGGATGGAGATAACTGAAGACTTTCACTGCAAATTAGATTTTTCATATCATTTCACAACTGATGTTTGGTAGTAGGCTTTTGCATACAGATGAATAATTTAGATATTTGAGAACCTAGCTCTGGAATTATGTGCATTACATATTTAGCGTTAAACCTCTTGGGTTATAATATTAAGAATATAGGGGTCCATCCAAGCGCTTACTACGCAGTTGGTATTGACAATGGCACTTTCTTTCTGGGTCTCTTTGTGGCCTATTGGAGTTTGGACCTTGATGTTTTTTTTGGCTTGGCTTCTATTTGAGACGCCGCCGCACCTTTCTTCGAAGGGTAATTTCCTGCAAGGAATGCTAGAAAAGTTAATAATTACATCAATGTCAGTGTATTACTAAGTAGCAATCATTGCAAATATATAACTCTTATTGTAATATTAAGAACATCACTGTTCACTATAGCGAGATGTGGAGTGAGCACGGTAATAGTAAGGATAAATGAAATTAGGAACAAAATTGGACCATTATGAAAATGATGGGGCATTGGTTTGAAGTGCTGAATTCAGCATAACTCCAATACCAACTGACACGTACAACAGATCATTGGGCCTAAACGATTCGGGCAACAAACAGACCATTGAAATGGAGCGAAGTTATGGAAGCAGAAAGCATACATGACTAATCAAGTGCCAATTAGTGAGGTGCAGCCCCAAGTATGTCAAGCATGAACCTCGATGCAAACGTAAAATGTACGGAACCAACTGGAAAATACACAGGCCAGTAATACAGACTCAACTGATAATTATAAAATCCAGTGGCACGGAACCAACTGGTAAACACACAATCTGGTGATACAACTTCAGTGGTACAGAACCAACTGATAAACACAATCCACTGATATGGACTCAGCTGATAATAAAAAAGCAGCGGTACGAACCAACTGGTAAACACACAATCTATTGATACGGAATTAAGTGGTAATCATAAACTCCAGTGTACTAAACTAAATGGTATACACAATATCCAGTTGCACGGAACAAAGTAGGTATTGCACAGTCCAGTTTTACGAAACCAACTGGTAAACACACAGGCCAATAATACGTAATCTTAAAATCCATTGGTAAACAACTAGTTGGGAAACAGAAGGTTAACATATAATCCAATGGTACTAAACCAGCTAACACACAACACAATGGTATGGAACTAGCTGAAAAACACAAGCTAATTGTACGGAACCAATTGAAAGAAAATCATTATGGAGTCTCTTGCCAATCCTGTTCGAAAGTATGTTAACAGTGTAACATGGACAAAAGGCTGAAAAATCCCTTTTAGGTACATATGATGATGAAATGAATTTATGCAATAGACCATGGGAAGTATTTATACATATAGCAATATAGCTTAATGATTCCCTGGCATAATATATTTCGAAGCTGATAATTTTATTTTGTATACTATCCTGCCCCCATGCATTTGAATTCTAGAACAGCACCGAATATTGAGATCTGGGAGCAAACGATCGCCTATCTCTGATTTAAAAATGATGCTGCAATCTTTTACAGATGGAATGACCCAATGCTAGTGTGATGGAATGTATAACAAAAAAATGTTTAGCCAAATTGTTGGAATGGAAACAAGCAATTGCTTTACTCTAAAGACAATTCATCATGTGCAAAATTCCAGGAAACGTGGAAGATCAAACAGCTTGAACCGACATCAACGAAGAAAATTTCTACAGGAAAAAAAGCACGTCCGCACCTGGGAAGGAAATTTGCTCAACTCACGCCATAGTCATTTGTAGAGGAGATTGCTCCACGCTTATCTGGTTCATAAGCATTGAGAATGGCTGGGCAGAACACGTTATTAAAGTCTTTAAAACTGGCTGGAAATAGTATACCCAATCACACCTCTCATAGATATCCTTACGCGAGCGTGAAATGTTTGATATGTTTATTTCTTGAATAAAAGTCATTATACCCTTGGTCTTATCATGTATAGACGTTAACTCAAAAACCTCTTGGGGTGCAGATAACTGAAGGATTGCATTTTAAATTAGACTTTTCAAATCATTTCACAATTGATGTTTGGTAGCAGGCTTTCGCCTGCAAATGAATAATCTAGATATTTGAGAACCTAGCTCTGGATTTATATGCATTAAACATATGTTGTTAAAAACTAGTTCTGTTTTCTATGAAAGCATCTGCCTCATAATTGATAATTAAATCTCAAACATTAACGTTATTAGTTCCCTAAAATATGGAATCTCGCACGTTCGTATATAGCTTTACTAAGTGCATATTTCATCTAACCATTAACATAGTAAGAAGAATTAATTTAAAATGATAATGTAGATAGTATTTAATAAACTATGTCATTATGTTGTTATGTATTCATTAAATGGTTTGATAACTTGATTATGTCAAGTATAATAGCAATAAATCTGAGAGGATGTTTGAAGACTTTTAAACTGACATTCTGTCATTGCACGTTAAAATTATTACTTTTTCATGTGCCTGAAGAAGTACTTAAATTACAGCTTTGCTTGACACCAAAACAATTTCATCTCGCACATATTAACAATAACTACTCTTTAGGTTGAAAACCAATTAGGGACATTGTGAAAGCACGCGGAATCGTACGTAAATTGATCCGAAATTTCACTAATATAAAAATCATCGAGCTTTAGCGTGTTAAGTTAGATAAAATGATCACCTACATTTAGTTGTCACTCAAGCCTGAAAGTAAATTGTTCGCCTGTACAATGTTCGAAATATTTTAATTTTCAAAAGACGATGGAACATTGTAGAATACGTTCTTCCAATAAAATTATGAGTATTCTTTTCAAAATGGTATGCAAAATATATTTAGATTTGCGATTTCATGGTTTATGGAACCAAAGTTAGCATAATAGAAGTGTTTTCCTTTAAAGGTACAATAAAGCGGAAATATATATTCTTTTTAAACTGTTAAGTTATTTTTTTCCGGTTGTACATGTATTGCAATATAAAGAAACCGGCATTAAACAATCACTTAAGACTTTAATTGCCGTTCTGGTAAAGACAGTAAGTTACGTTCATGAATCTGCATTCCACCTGTTGCAATGATCTTACACACATGTCATCATAATGACCACGCCAACTTTTTATCACGACGTAAAAGTCACAACTGAGGCCTGAAATTGTCGTCAATACAATCGTACGAGAGTTGTTAACGAATACCTAACAACACTTTGTCTATTCATTGAAAGATATTCCTCTTTCTATGATAATATTTCGACCAATGTATCGATACAATATTTGCCTGTTCACTTCATACAATTCACCAACGTTTGACAACATAAGCAAACATATCATCGTTTGTTAGATACACAGTTACATTTGGCTGTGAATTAAAGACATATGATGCATTACATGAACAAATAGCTTAGTGTAAAGGATTAGGTTTATAATAAATAACATGTATATCTACGATGTTGATTTTCTCTTAAGCTTATAATATTTTGAATATGCTTGCAGATGACACAATGACTGATGAACTAGATAAGATCATAACCGTTGTCATACTGCATTAATACATACGACAAAATCATTTCAACCATGTTTCAAGGAACCTTCTTCAACATTTTAGAATTACTGACTTTAAAGTTACTAATCAAAATATGGGGATATATAAATTGCTTGAACTTATATGCAGTCTAAGAAGTATATCATATGATGTAAATATGCAGTCTATGAAGTATATCATAGGATGTACTTTTTCGCTAGGCATTAATTTGTATAAGCATAATTGATCATCTTTCGATTATGAAATGGACATCAGCAAGATATTTAAATACATTCCAGGTTTCGAGTGATAATTTATTAACATACTGGAATCGAAGAATGTTTCGAAAACTGTTCCCATTTAATGTTTAAACTTAAAAAAACGTTATGTTCAGTACTCATGTTGAACTTATTTCAGAAAGTGAGGAGAATATGTCGGCTTCATGGACAATTTCTTTACATCTCTCGAATTAATTCAGGAAAAAACTTTGCTATAATTTAGGTATGTGCACTCATTTTGCTTGCTATGGACATAATCCTAAACACAAATGATAATATGGTCATCTTCTAAGAAAATTAAAATCTCTTTGGGGTCAACAGATTAAACAAAAAGATGGAAATTAAATTGGAAAAAAAATATTTATTGCAAACAAGTCATCGTTTGGAATTGATTAACAGGTGATAAAATCAATAAGTATATGACTTCGGTATTGAATACTTCTTTCATGATAATATGATACTACATATTTGCATACAAAGTTTTCATTTCTAAATACGTGCACATAAAAAAGAACCTAAGTAGAAAAATGGAAATGTATATCTGCCTGAAACCTAACGATTTAGTCAACATGTGTCTTACGATGTGTCTTTTTCAAAAATCAGACAAATCTCAGACGAGACAAATAGCATCAGCATCAAGTTGAAGCCAACTACCTGAACATCAATCTGGCAAGCTTTTATTCATGTAGATATTGGCACGCAAAATTGTGTAACTTTAATGCTTTTTTGTGTTTTCTGTTTGTCGTAATCAATCTCTGATACACGCCATTCCTTGCCTGCACCATTGCTCGTCAAAGGACTGTTATTACTGTTGTTCACCATTTGCATTCTTTATAGGTGAATATATATATATATATATATATATATATATATATATATATATATATATATATATATATATATATATATATATATATATATATATATATATTAGTGTGTGTGTACCATAGAGCACATGCTTTTGATAAATTCCGTGTAGTCAAATGTTTACCTTGATAACTAATTAATTTATGTTTGTCATGGTGGGTTTAACTTAGCGGATATTCTTTACTATTTGAAAGCGACTATATTTTTAGTTCAAAGTGCAACTTTTGATTAATACTGAGTATGGTATTGCCTTCTGCCTATTGAGGGACAAACTCTTCATTTTGGCCACTATGTGATTAGACGCATATGCTTTAGTGTTTTACAGACTCTATCAAACATATCTGCACCATGTTTACAGTTTAGGTAGTATTGCATACATCACTTTTGTACTGTTCGTACTCATTGTATTCACGCTCGAGATAGTGAGATTCCATCTGTGGCAGGGTAATAGCACTAAGACATCGCTGTGAATCTGCTGGTGAAGTGCCACTTGCAGAAAATAGAACGTTTCAACAAATGCGTTGAGTTTAGATTGCATTTAATTTGAAACTTTTGCTAAAGTGGTTTAGTGCAGATGCTAAAGATGTTGCTGAATACAAATGGAAATATGACGAAATTTGCACATGCAGTGATGGATCTCAAGGAAGAGTATGTTACTAGGCTGCACAAAGCTAATGCCTTATCACCATGATTATTTCTCAATGCATTGTACCTGGGTCATCACTCGTTTGTTCTGAGTCCTATCTATAATTAGAAAATGAAGGATTAAACCCTTCGACCTTCTTGGCAAGTCTGCATTGGTCCATGACAGATTGCATAAACTGAGAATAATTCAGTGTAAAAGATACAAATAATTTATTTTGTAGAAAGCATCCATTTAAGATTTTGATTAAGATATGCGGATTAATTTACTTATCAATGACAAATTTTGTACTGGATCAACTAGATCCAGAACCTCTCTTTGATAATTTCATCTCTGAGAGTTTGAATGTTTGCTCTGCCAAGTCGGCCCAATCAAACATTATTGACATAATATAGGACAGAGGGTCACCGTTATTATTAAAATAATTAATGTGCTTCTTATTACCTCAAGAACTACCTTTGATTTGAGTTATTTTCATCTATAGAAGCCATATATTTACATGAAAACCATCTTGACCGTTCTCTGTCTTGCATATCCTTTGAAAGTCTAAATTTGAAAGTCAACTTTAAAAAAATGTTCATATTTGGTTTCTATGCATAGATCATGTTCTTTAGATCAAGATAAATTATATTAATGGAACAATAATTGAACATAATAGTATAATAAATACAACTTGTAATTACATTTACATTTTCATAGTTTAAAACATGCAATACCATGATTCCCATATACAATATATACGACCTTAAGTATGGAAACATACATGTATCTCGAGCGAAATAATTTTATTCTCCCTGTTTAAGGAACCACATTTCTCAAATCAAATGGTGTTATTGTGTTTAGTGGACAAATATTATCTCAAGGCCTGTTGATAAAATGATGAGTCTGATCTGCATTAATCTGTAAAATATATGAAATAGCTTCTGCGCCAAACTCTCTCTATATATAATGTTAAGAGCTAGGCAATTATGTTCGTATATAAGAAATTTGTAGTAATCAAGTAATTCTTTACTGTTTCAGATTTCATATGTGGCATGCGCACCAGTCTACATTTAACTTAAATCCATACCAATTTCATGATTATGGGCATGAAGTTTCGTGCTTTATCTATTGAGTAGAATTGCAGGCGAAAATTGTATTAACTGATAACGCCAATTGATATCGAAATCGTTTACAGTCCCGCAAGGAATGTAATTACAATACATTTTGAGATACGAAAACCATCAGACCTCAAGTTACTATTTTGGTGAGGTCATTAAACCATTTTAACTTGAATTGCTCTTTTCGTTTTAATGGATAGTGTAATTGTACAAAATTGAATGCAATGTAGGGGTAAATTCTAGACTTTGCATATAATAAAAATCTCTATAAGAAGGATTGAAATATCCCTGCTGACATTGCCCTCTAAATCCTGCAATTCTACTAGTTTAATAGATATCAACTAATATTATAGCAATAAAGGCATTCTGGTTCACGTTAGATGCCGCTTATATTATTTACACTTAACTTATTTATATTTATTATGCTTTTGACTGTGATTTTCGTTGTTTCGAATATATTTGTTTATAGACGACTTCGCGTTGTGAAAAAGAAAATTGTATAAAATACTGGTATTGATTTCCTGGATGGGTCGAGTGGATAGGTAGATAATTTTATCCATGATGTATATATATATATATATATATATATATATATATATATATATATATATATATATATATATATATATATATATATATATAGCCAGCTTAGAGTGAAGTGATAGTCAAATCTTTATTATGGACCATCTTGAACATCTCATTACTTTCAACAGAATGCATTAATACCGCAGTTAGATATGCCATACGAGACAATATTGCTATTTTTTCGTTTTCCGAGAGCAGCGTATTTTGCACCAAGAGAAAATGCTTTACGGTTTCAGATTAATGACATGAACATCTTTTGCTAGATGACGAATATTTGTGGAAAAGATCGTCACTTTAAAAATAAAACTGCATTAAAGTCTTGTGTGCATAATGTGTGTGGTGTTCTCTCCCTTGAGACTACAAAATTCATAATCAGCATTATTTAAACTAATACAAAGAAAGGTATTTTAAAGTGTCTACAGAGATAATATTCAGTTCTGCAACTAACGTTGGTAAAATTGATCTTTGGTATAAACTGGCCTGGCGATGGGTGTTTGGCAGTTGATCCAACACGAATATGTCTATTACGCACCTGTTAAACACTTGGCGAGATCAAATTTATTGTTATAATTCTATATTTGTAGTCATTTATTGAAAGTTTTTTAAATTTCTCCTCCTACAAATTATTTGTAGCCACACAATCGATTCTACCTTTTTCTGCTGCTCTTTCCTATTTCAGTTCTTTTGTTATGCAAAATGATATCCTTATACTCCAAGAAATCTTATAAAGGTACAAAAAGAAGTTCTAATGATTTTTCTGTAGGACAAAATTTCAAAATTTGCAGTATGAATATGTAAATAGTAAGATAATGATTCAATTAAAGTTAGGCCAACGTGTAAGATTTGCATTCCTAATTACCTTGTCATTTATTAACAGTTATGCTATGTTTATTTGCATTTTTCTTGATATAGTCATTAATTCGTTTTTGCTTGGATTGAAAACAATTATCCATTGAATAAACCATAACTTGATTTTAAGAAGATGGTCGTTCAAAAAGCCACCTACGATGTTTGTGTTGTCAACGATAATTGACAATAATTTATCATCAGCAAATAATCTTTTACTGGAATGAAATGAATGTACATTCAAAATAACATCGGTGTTAACCCCAACAGTCACACTAGTATTGTTATTCTGAAGTGCGACCTTCTACTACAAATATTTTATGCCTTGTTCGAGATAAAAATTTCAAATTATTCGAAAAGTCCATCATAAATTCTAATACTTCTTAGCACATTTATCTTTGTCCCAACTTTGTCGAAGACCTTACTAATATTACAACATCTTACTCCAACTTTTATAAGCCGTCGTAAACCGCCCTGCTAAACATACTAAATAAGTCTAAATGAACCGAATCGTTTGAAGTAATATTAGATGGATATTATTCAATGAAAATGCTTGTTCAAACAGCAATTTTAATTTTTTTCCACAGCACGTTAGTAGTCAAATAAGTCTGTAGTTTGACACATGTTTGCTCCCATGCTTGCAAACCGACGTAACATTAACTTATTTCCACGCTGCTAAAACATGAATATTGAGAGAATTATTAAATATTTCTGATAAAAAGTTCTGATAATATATTAATGCATTATGTTAATAATCTAAGGTAGATTTCATCAGACCCACTGACTAAGGGATGTTGCAAATAACATCTTGTACATCATTTATGCTAATGTCGTTCTTATTATTATGGTAGAGTGACAATATCGTATAATGTATTAGAAATGGATACTTACTTTCTATCTTTCTTTAGAAATGTTTCGTCTGTATTCTAATTCACGTTTGGACCAATATGAAATGCAAGATTTACCGATTTATCGAAGACTTGATGCATGTTTCATGTATTAATGATAGTTGTGATATTGCTCCTTTTACTTGATATCGATATTTTTACTAAAGTCCCCAAACTTGATTATATAATGACAATATTGATTTTCTTGTTCTATCAAAGTCTATCGGAATGTGGATCCCTGCAAGATATGGCTTTAATTGTTGTTTTCAACAACGGAAATTACTGATTTGTACAAGGTGGCTATGCCACTTCAATTTCGATCGAGAGAGACTGGCGCTCGAACATTCTGTATCATGATATTATCATGAAGAATGTATATATTTAAAAACTATATATATATATATATATATATATATATATATATATATATATATATATATATATATATATATATATATATATATATATATGACAACGATCTCTGTTTAGCAATGTGTAACTGATGGCTTTAATATGGAGCATATAGTGTACCTTGTAGTAAATATTTAATTATCAACGTGTCAAGCTGAGAGGCCTCTTGGGAATTGGGATTGATGTATGGATTCAGTTTAATATCAATATCACGAGAACGTAAGATGAACAAGAGGACAGCGAGTGACAGTCCTGTAATTCGATTATGTTTTTTATTATATACAACCGTGCTCTGATAATGATAATGATCTTGGTATGATACCTTGTTCCATGTGACAGTATATAAGAATATAATTAATCAGCTTTCTTAAAAATAAGTGTTAGTGAATTGCAAATAATTTGAGAGTATATAACAAACAAAGAGCATGTATGTCTATTAGCCCTTGCATGCACAATGAGACTACGGGATATCACGAAGGTTTTGCATAAAAACTCGTAGTAAAGTTACACTTTTGTATTTTTTTCCAGCGAGTTTCCATAATACAAGTATATATATATATATATATAATTCGCTGAAAGCTATGTAACTGAGAACATTGAGCGGAGTGGAATGTTGTCGAAACATGGAAATACAATTTAAAGATTTGGTTAAACGCAAATACAGCAATAAATATTTTGATTTTATATTTGACCTAACATTTCACAGACGATTGTGTGATAATTGCATCATATTACTAGATACACGTAAGAAATTTAAAAACATGCTTATGTTTTATAAATCAAAGAAATACAGGCGAATTGATCAAATAAATATTGGACATGGTTGAAATATGATCATCATTATGATCATCTTTGGCCTTTATATATGTATCAAAAAGAAAGTGAAATCATTAGTCTAAATGAATTTCAACAAAATTAGAAAATAGTTACAGTATTATGAATCAAATTGCAGACAATAATAAAGGCAATATTACACGTTCAACAGCATAAAATATTCATAATGACTTAAATAATCTTCATTGACATTATATGCCAAGAAGGATGACTGTCATTACGTAGCACAATGAAATGACATATTCCAGAATGTCTTTGAATGAGTTCTCAATAATAATTATCCCAAAGTATTGTTTAGCCCCAAAAGTCAATGAGCACTTTGTAATTTCAATGAGTAATTTAATAAATGGGACATTCCACCGAATTGTAAGTAAATTTGCTTCCAGCAACTATTACGTTTGTGAATAAGTTGCGCATTTTACTCAAATTGTAGTATATATATATATATATATATATATATATATATATATATATATATATAGATATATATATATATATATATATATATATATATATATATATATATATATAAAACAGAAACAAACGTCAGATATGCCAAAAGTATACCTTCAGACACATAAAACCATTTAACATACCCAATAAATCCAATAAATATACAAAGGCATCACACTATGAAATACTGTCCAGCCCAAGAATATAAGAGATAGTTTGGACATGCATTTACACCTGCAAATCTAATTGAGGGAAACGTAGTGCACGGAAAGAATAATTGCATGTCAGCATGACTCGTGCAGTCGAGACATAAGAATATGTATGACAGGCTAGTAGTGACAAAAAACGTTGCAGGGCGACAGAAAGATACTTCTGCACAAAAGAGTGACAGAATACACTAAGAAAATGTACATCATTGACATTATTATCGTGACAATGAAACATGGTGTTAAATAGATTATGTTACGATGGACTGGACTTGCTAAACAAGGAGTGTACCATGATCAATACAGAAATCTCGAGGATAAAACTGTGAGGATATCAGTCCAGAATGTATATTGTCAATTTTCGTTAGCTTTAACTTATTTGCATTAACAACTATTGTAGAGGAAATGTCTTATAACATTTACATTTAGCAAGGGAGCGTTATTTCCATTGCATGGCCAGTATACAGATGCTGATATACTATACTATTTTATGACAAATAAATGTAATTAGTTAATTAACGCTAAATTAATGAAGTATTGAAATAAAGAGACATTGGTGTAAAAGACACGAATAATCCAACAGTTAATGTATGGTGATCAAAGAAGGTTTTCAGTGTAAACATTATTATGAATAATTTTTGTTTTAAAAACACCTCACTAAAATAAATATGATCGTTCGGTAGTTATATTAATAATAATAATAATGAGAATAATAATAATAATAATTAATAATAATAATAATAATAATAATAATAATAATAATAATAATAATAATAATAATAATAATAATAATAATAATAATGTATTATTAAAAATGTAGTATTATTAATAGTCATAAATAATAAGAATAGTAAAAAGAAGTTACAAAGAAGAACAGGATCAAAAAAGAACAAGAATAATTTAGAATGAACTAGGACCAGAACACAGGAGTCTTATTCTCAAAATGATAAGTTTATGTCTTGTACCTGAGCTTCTAAACATAAATAAAGAATCTTACTGCATTCAAAATAGATCCTTTACGATATTAAATTAGAACTGAACTGGACTGAAACAAAAATATATAAGACGAAAAGTGAAAACGTGGCTCTCGCTCACTTTTGAACTGAGCCAACTTAGTACTCAAGTATATATTCAAACATGCAATTCTACAAAATACTTTATCTTACTACAAGACGTCTTAGTATTGTTGTCATAAAGATGTCCTGCTTAGATGACTATTTTCACTTGAACTAGTTTAGGAATGAGTATTGCTATAGGTAGATAATCTTAAATTTGAAATTATCTCTGATATCTTTCAATGTGACCTTTTTAATACACGTTCGATCTTCTGAATTTTATTAAAATTCGTTCCATCCCTTTTCCATAATCCTTTATCTTGTTTTCATTTTCAATTTTCTGATACGCATCAAGAATGTATCTTCCCATTCTTCTCATTCAACTCTTTTTGTTTAACTCAGTGGTTTTAATTTCAAGTTTTCGAAACATAAATGACTTCTACCACAATGAGAATGACAGCCTTTATATTTTGAAATACCAGGAGAAGCAAACGTAGCAGAGCATCAAATGAGACTGGGTTTAAATAATAGATACCTATAATGCACAACAAATAAGATACGGCATGATTCGGTCAAACACGCATAGGAACCGCGAATTAGATAGCGATTGATTCGGCCATAATTGCAATTGCACATCGATAGAGATAGGGCTTCGTTGGGCCATTCGTTTAATAGAGCACCGAATGAGATATGGCTTGGCTCGGCCATATGTTTAATTAAACACTGAATAAGATGAGGCTTGATTACATGTTTTGCAGCACAGTCGTAGTAAGTTCTTTATCATTTTCACAATAGTCTGTCTTGCTAGCTATTTAATCGTTAAATATACTTTGATATCTAACTTGGAGAAACTATCAAAGAATGAACAGTTAAATTTGTTTTCTTTTGTTTTTCTCTAGATCTAAATTGTTATCTCTCTAGATGTGGAAGGCCTTGGCAAAAATATTTTTGTATTGTATTGATATTTATCACATGAATGTTTTTAATCCATAGAATATCGTGCAAATTCTTTGTGATTATCCCATGACAAAAACACAACATAATATTGTTTTTAAACGACCATTTCATATTGGCTCTTGAAAATGCTGCAAATACATAAAAAGACAGCATAGCTAGTGTTTACCTCTTACGTCAAATAACTTAGCAGGTTAATACTTCTATATTCCAAAATAAAATCGCAAATATTGTGCATCATTATTTCATAAATATGTGTACAATTTACTAAATATTAATAATGTAAAGTGTTGATATGCATTTAATAATTTTGTAATATAATGATTGGGGTCTGAAGTTATTTATTTAGTAGGTGCACCTTAATAAGATAAGAGCAGGGAACTGTTAACACACTGCAGTTTTCTATTCATCATTTAAACGTATCTAAACATGTGTTTCAATACCCCTGTCAAATATTGTCTTTATGCTACAGCAAAATACAAAACGCATTTATAGATTGTATTCTGTGAAATCGAAACTGTTATTATAAAATTCACAAAATCGATTGTGGTTATCCAAGGAAACGACGATAAAGTCAAACTTAATTCGAGCTATATAGGAAGTATTTCCCTATCTGAAACCAAGGTGTTTAGCGAGACTTTCTCTTATTGTTGCTTGATATTGTATTGAAGAAGAATAGGGATCGGGATACATTATTATATTATAGTTTTATTCATGGCATATTGAGCAGGCAGGCGTTTGCAGATTAGGAATAAATCAGAAAGCTTCGGTTCCTGAAACAATTTGATACAAAAGATTAAATACTTAGACTGTAGAACGGCACATTATCGGAAGTTGATCATATGCTTACTTACAGGCCTCGTCTTGACGCAAAGCAAATCCGGTAAAACGTTAAATGAATATCAAATGAAGTGAATGTATAAGTATGGAATCACAACTGATGAATATATCTGATTATATGACATTGTATGAATTATTTTGTCTTTTACTTACATAAATGTTAAAATTGTTTTGTAAACATTGGGTTTGTCTGACAATATTTACTTCAACAACGCTGGTCTTCTTTCATCAAACCAGTACAAGATGGTTGTTAGAGTGACATCCAAGAAAAGTATTTTTCAATATTGTTTTCTTGAACTATATACATTACAAGTAACAAAATGCTTTCAATTTGTTATTTTGATCATACAGTGGTTTGAACATTCCATATCGTATAAAACACGAGAATCTAATGTTTTTCAATTCAATTTATATTTACATTTAACCCAGTGCTATGCAATCCAACTAACGTGTCATATTTGGTGTATGTAGTTACAGGGATATAAAGATTTACATTAATACACAGTCTTAATTGATATAAATAATAAAATGTTCTAGGGAAAAAAATTGTTTTTGGAATTGTTACAGATCTGTATAATCACAATGTTAATTGCATTAACTAAGACTTTAAACATCCGTTGATTTATATGATAAAAACACGATTTCTTGAAATAAAGAATATCTTTGCAGGCCAGTTATATAATACTTTTAGCGATGTCAATGCTGTATTTCTTTGTTAGGCTACCAACTAAATCAGATTCACATTCTCCGGCTTTGCTAATTAACCAATTCTTATGGAATCCGTAAACTTTATTACTTCGTTATCTTGGGTCTATTAAGTCATCTGTCTGATACCTGACAGAAACAGAAATAATGTGATCTAAATATTCCTAGATTTTAAACGAAATATGCCATTCATGTCTCCATTTACATATTTCTTTTCATTTCAGGTGGTGAAGATGTTGATTGTAGTCGTTTGCCTTTTCGTCCTATGTTGGTTGCCTCTGCAGATCTACACCTTCCTTGCCGAGTTTTACGAAGAAATAAACGAGTATGTGTTCATTAGTAAAACCCCATATACTATCACGGTTTGATATTTGCTCTATAAATATTTATTGAAAGTCTATTTACATTGTCTAATTTAACTAATATTACTACTCTCTCCATATTATATATATATATATATATATATATATATATATATATATATATATATATATAACAATAATGAGATGTATGCATATATGAAAGTACGTACATAAATGCGCGCACATAAACACACAACACACACAAACATATATATACGTATGTCTCTTTTTGTATAATTTTCAAGGCTGAGACCACGCTCTACAAAGAGGCGTCACATTTGCTTTAGTGTGAAAGACATTTTTGCCAAGTAACATCATATTGTGACTTAATGGACACAAATCAAGTAGAGAATCTTACTAAGTTTCTGACAGGGAAAGTAAAACTAATTGATAACATGTCAGTTATAACTCTCTATAGGAAGATACAAATTATGATTCTATTTAGTACACTCTGAGGATGACAATGCATAGCGTGCCGTTTCGGTATTATTAGAAGACAGTTTCTTTTACCGTTTTGTTTCCGATAACACCTACCACACTTTGATGAGTTTTACGTATGCAGATAATGTAAAATTATAACTTTGATAGAGCTTTCGTCATCTTCGTTGGTACATTGGAATCATTTGTAAACTGGACATAAGGAAATTGCAAACACAATAAACGCAAAATTGTTGCTTAGCTTTTCGAAAATTATTGAAAGCCTTTCTGAACATCAACTTAAATTTGCTTTCAGAATAAAACATAAACTGCTTGCTTGTGTTTTTAAAGGAAGGTTAATAGCAACAGTACTACCATGGTTACTTCCAAAGAAATGTTGTAAGATTACCCTATAACCAAACACATAATTACTGCAATCTCCGTAACTTGATGTAGTAACAATACTATATAGCATACCCCCCAAGTACATGTAGTAACATTACTCTATCTCCGGTGATTATTTTGTAATATCCAAACCCTGATTCCGTAACAATACTACAACAGATATAGTAGCAATTCTACGTAGCTCTCATTCTATCCCGCAAACCCATGTAGTAATATTACCCTATTTCCAATCACTAATTTTGTGATATTTAAAACCTGATATAGTAGTAAATGTACAACTGATGCAGTACCAATACTACATCGCTATCCCCCCAATCCATATAGTACAATTACCCTATGTCCAGGCACTGGTTTTGTAATCCCCAAAAGCCTGATGCAGTAACTAAAATACATTGTCTATCACCAAACCCATGTTCCAATAGCAGCATTGCTCTTTTTCAAGGTAACTAAGATTACTGGTGATTTTATCATCTTTAAAACTTGTAATAATAATAATAATAATAATAATAATAATAATAATAATAATAATAATAATAATAATAATAATAATAATAATAATCCCTAAACCCATGCAGTAATAAAACCTGGTTTGTAATCACCATAACATAATGTAGTAACAATCCTAGGTTACTATCTGTCAAACACTTGTAGTAACATTACCCAATTTTCAGGTTGCATTGTGAACTGGTTTTGTGACCTCTAAAACCTAATGGAGTTACAATAGATAAATATCCCCCATGTTATAATTAGACAATTTGCAAGTGACATTGACTAACATTTGCAATCACCAAAAGCTGCTTTAGTAACAATATTATATTACTATCTCCCAAATCCATGCAGTAATATTACTCAATTTGTTATTGACAGTGTAAACGTGCTTGTGTGATCACCTCAACTTGACGTTGTAACAATGCTAGATTGATAATTATTAAACCCATGAAAAACAAATAAATCCATTCGCATTAAACACTGTTAAACTGAGTTTGTGATCTCTAAGACTTGCCGTGGTAAAATCACTACATAATGGTAAACACCAAAATCATGTGGTAACACTTCCCTATTTCCATATGAAAGTGTAACACTCATTTTGTGGTCTCCACATTCATGATGTAGTAACAACAATACATTAGTGATCCCAGAACCCATGTAAAAATATTACCCTGTTTCCAAGTTAACAGTGTATCAGTGATCATGTAATCGCCAGTCCTTATATAATAATACTACATTGCATCAAATACATGTAGTTGCATGACCCTACCATTTTCTCACAAATTTCATAAATAAATTTGCGACAAGGATCAATGATATACATTAATGAGTTTTGTTAATATAGTAACACGACAATAATGTTATTCTTGAAACCCATCTTGTAGTGATCTAATGTGCATAATGCTTTTTTCTTTGTTAATATCAAACACTTGCAAAAATATTGCCCTATTTCCAAAGTAATTGTTAAGTATCATTGCCTCCATCTTTAAAAACCATTAGTTGTTAGTACATGTATTACTAGATCTCCAAAATTGACTTTTTTACCATAATATTGCTTGTTAATAACATTGTTAATCTAAACAATCCTTTTGTAATAATGCTCTTTTCAGAGAAAAATACCAAACAATTAAAATTTGGTTTTTCACCTTGTATAACACTGAAACAATGAACCTACCACATTCCTTATCCCTAGTAAACAAAACAAGCCATAACACATTATTAAAGCTTATTATTAATAATACTTTCTTACGAGTCTATGCTCTTAAAAAAAATAACGAAAAAGAGGGAAGACAAGTTTGGTAAAATGCAGCAAACAATTAATTTCCCTAGAAAACAAAGTAAAAATTAAGAAAAGAGAACGTACGGTTTTGCGAACCAAAATTCAGAACTAATTCAAAACATTAAAAATAGAAGTCGTAGTAATAAAAGTCCTGAATAAAACTGAGTTAAAGTCTTGATGAAATCCAAATGGAACATTATAATGTCTGTTGTGGTTAGCGAAGTGCTGTTGTGTCAACAATCCTTTGCTGAAACTATAGAAAGTATTATTCCAGTTTTGAATTCAGTGTAACTTTCAAAAAATGTATTGATCCAAGATCAGAAGACTGATGTATTTCCAGAGAAAATAATCAGTCGAATTAATTAATTTGAAGAAAATAAAAATTCAACCCAAACTGGTATCAACATAAAAACAACTTAACATTCAATTGTTTAAGCCCAACTGACACTCTTCTATTACAAACAACTGTTAAACGCAAGTTAAGATGCATAATAGATTCCAAGATTAGTCTCAAAAGTTCATTCTTGTGGAAAAAAATAAGTTTGTACCAAATGATAAATGCTATTTCTCATTATGACCTTGAATAATCTTAATGATTCTTACTCTGATAAAGATTTTTAAAAAGTTGTTTATCAAAAGTGTCCTTGATTTTGAAACGAGGCCAAGAACTAGATACAATGTTCCTATTATTAGTTGTTTATCAATGAAATAAGAAACGAAATAACACTCAGATCAAATAGAACTAAACAGAAATTCTGGACAATGTCAATCCAGTATACAAAGTTACATTACAATAACATGTCATGGAATTAGAAATAAAAAAGAAACAAGCAAACGATTACATTAAATGTACATAAAACACTCCCGTAAAAAAAATGTGAAACAAACAACCAAACAATTAAATTAAATGTACATAACACCCACATATAAAATAAAAGATTTATAAAATAAAGCTTTCTTATTACCATAGGTCATTTATACATGCAATTTATTGATAAAAATATTGTAAGAAGACATCTTATGAATGATACAAATTATTAATGATACTTGTGTACTTGATACTTTAATATACTTGTTTACGTCGTGAAAGTGTGTCTGCTATTAAATTGTCTTTTCCATTGATGTACCTGATGTCATTATTGTATTGATGTAACAACAAACTAAGCCTTAAAAATCGCTTTTTTATTTTTCATCTTGCCGATGAAAGTAAGAGATTTGTGATCACTATACACAATAATCAGAGGAGCTGAACTAATATAAACATCCAAATTTTGTAATGCCCGTAACGAAGTTAAGTATTCCCTCTCAAATGTTGAATGATTTCTCTGGTGATTTTGTTTATTGATTTAGAATATAGTACACTGGATCATCAACATCATTTTTATTTTCTTGAATCAATACTTACTTAACCACAACATCATTTACATCAATAGTTTAAATAATTGGCTTGACTTTGGAGCTGTAAGGACTAGAGCTTTCTTAAGTATGGCCTTTAACGTATCAAAAGCTGTATACATTTTTCAGTCCAATTAAACTTAAGTTACGTACTCACTAAATTTGTCAAATGACAGACTCACTGATGCATTTGTGACTATTAATTTATCCAAAACTAAGTTATGCCATGCTTGTTTAACATTTCTAGAACATATTGTTAGGCATGGACAAGTTAAGCCTATAGATGCTAATGTCAAGGCCATCTCTGAATTCCCTGTTGAAACCAGACAAATTTGGTGACTAGGAAAACCAAGTGTCAGTGGACTGAAAAAATGACTGATGCATTAAAGGAAATTTTAGAATTGTTGCTAAATGTCCTTTCCAGGTGTTGTTGTAGATGATGACAACGTCGCTGCAGGCATCACAATTATCTAGACCTAAGGTAAATTATGATCATGTAAGGTTGAAAAGTACTTGGCGAACATTTCATCCCAAACTTCATCACTTTATATTGATAATGTCCATCTGGAGTCATGAATGCCGAAATTTATTTAGCTCTTTCTGTCAGTCGAATTTGTAAAATCCTTTTAGAAGGTCAAATTGGTGACATGCTTTGCATTTACAATTGTATCAATGCAGTCATCGATTCTTGGTAACAGATATGAATATGTTTTTGTCACACTGATTTCCTTTCTATAATCGATGTACATGCGTAAAGTTTGATCTGGTTTCGTAACAATTAAACATGGTGAACACCAGTTACTTATTTATGGTTCTATGAAATCATTTTCCAACAAATACTGGATTTCTTTGTTTTAAAATACTCTTGTTTGTTTGAGAGGGTTCCTCTGTGTGTGTATTGTTTCACAGGTTTGAAATTTACAATTTCAGCGTCATAGTAAGGTTTGTTTTTTTATTGTAAAAACATCTGGAAAAAAGTTCTCATATTCAAATTATAACTGTATAAGCTTAGCTTATCTTGTTGCAAATGTAAAAGTTTCTGTTCCATATTATTCATAATTTCTGAATTTCAAAGATATGTCACCCCAAAATCAATATTGTCTGATTGGATTCATTCACTCAAATCCTCAATGAGTGGGCCAGGTACAATTAAATTTATTGCATGTATGCTATCCCTCTCAACATACTCCTTTGACATGTTTATGTGACCAAGTTGTTTTTGTCTTCGCCTCTCATGAGCATTCATGATGTAGTTTAAATCATTTATTTTCTTTTCAACTGGTTCGTGACCATAATAACCTGGCCTGGAGAGGATTTTGTATTATGGGAAAGAGATCCAGAACTTTATCACCAGAATGAAAATTCCTTTTCTTTGCATTTTTATCTTACATTGATTTAAATTTTGCCTGAGTATAGTGCAGATTAGCGCTTGCAACCTCATAAGCTTTTGATAACATAAACTTAAATCTGACAAATAATCGGGGAGATTGATTTCAGTATCTTCATTAGAAAGAATTTTCGCTTTTAGCACCTTTAATGGTCCATGCACAAATGTCCAAAAATAGTTCTAAGGGACTGAATCCTAGAAATTCGTGAACTGATAACTTTACAGCAAACAATAATAGATGAATACCCCATATTTTACAACGTTTGATGAAAACGTTATAAGGAACATAGGCTCCCAGGGTGACAGGCAGAAAATTTGAATTGTTGGATGTCTAATTCTTACATGACTTAATGGAAAATTCCAAACGAAACAATTGACCTTTCATCAGTTGTGACAGATTTGGAAAGGTCTAATTGAGTACAAAGTCCTCAAAGATTTTACTATTTATTTTAGTTTTAATATTCCTCAAAGCAATTGCCTCTGAGAATCTTTTTGATGCACACATTATGGTCAAGAATTATTGCTTACCTGACTTGGTCTTAGGTAAGGGGGTCCGAGACAATCTACCATTATTCTGCTAAATGCTTCGTCAAATGCAACACTAGGTTGCAGATGAGCCGTATGTATCTTCTGATTGGGTTTTGCTACCATTTAACAAATATGACAAGACCTGCAGTACTTACAAATATTAATTTCAATTTATGGCCAAAAGAAGTGATTCAGAATCATGTGATAAGTCATAATAATCCCTATTTAAACAGGTAGATGATTTCCAGGGACTAGATTAAGAATAACTGTCTGTATAATTTTGGAACAACAATTTTATAGTGCACTGACCACTCATCACCAACAAGTACCTCGAGGGGTCTCCATTTTTTCATACCATTTTCAATGAAATAACAATCATATATATATATATATATATATATATATATATATATATATATATATATATATATATATATATATATATATATATATGCATGTATGTTGCTTCAGTTTCATTAATGGTCCTTTTAAACAAACAGGAGATCTCATGATCGTTTTCTTTTTTCAATTACAAGTGATTGTCGTTGGGCACCGTCATTAAATTATGAGAATGAGTAGATAATAGAGGATCTCTGTGATAAATTATGTTTGATTTATCCAAACAAGGAGTGACCCATCAAAAACCTGACTATTGCATTGGTTAGATACAGGAATACTTTCTTTGTTGTTATGTATCGATTCGTTCAAAGTAACACAAAGAAAGAGTAAAGACAACAAGCTTTGTAAATTTTAACAAAAATAATTTATTTTCCTAGAAAACATGGAGAAAGGAAATAAGTAAAACAAGACTTACGATTTACAGAAACGATCCAAATAGTTTGTTCTAAAGATATAAAACATAAGTCCTGTAAAAGTTCTAAAAAAAAACAGTCTGAATTTCAGTTCTGGTCCAAAATGTGGATGATGGCGTCAGACGAAGGCTATGAGAAAAATCTAGAATTTACACAGTAAAGCACAGTTTGCGTTGTTCCGTTCCAATTTAGAATATTTTCGGAAAATGACTTTGCTCAAACCCGTAATGTTGTTCTCCAGGAAAACAATTATTCAGAAGAACTAAGAACAATTAGCTCCACGCTCCACTAAAAAATACACGTTGTTATATGTAGATGTACGTACAGACAACTTATTCTAGCACAAAAATACCTTTTTAAGGTAAGAGAATTTGTGCATCTTATAAGATATTACAATAAACTCCGACTCTGACTGACTGTGAATGACTCTACGACTGTCTACTCTTACAAAATACCTCAACATATAAATGAAGCTAATACATCGTTTTAACTGCACGCGCATGAAGTACACGTGCAATTTCACAATACATCTGGACATTGGGAAAGTCTGACCAAGTATCAGCTAAACGTTTTCATAGCTATTCTTGAATGTTTGCTTTTAATTTTTTGCCATCATACACAGCACCTGCTCACATGAGTCACATTTACGACTTCAATAAAGTCAATTTTTTTAAGAATATAATAGACTGATGCTAATATGTTCTTATTGATAATTCTATTTAATGAAATAAAACAGAAATCAAAAGGTTAATACAGAATTCATTCCTTAACACACACACACACAAACGAACACATACACACACTTAACCTACAGGGTCTTAACATCATTTTCAAGAGCTTTCTTTTCTTTCAATAGCTCTAGTAACTGCACAAGCTATGTCTAAATTTCAATAGGATTAACTTTCGGAACCAAACAAGGCTTTTCAGTTGCAAATTTAATAACCACAACATTGTCTCCTGCAAGGTCAATGCCTAGTAATAAATTAATGCCTTCAATAGGTGTATATTACACTGTTCTTACTGTAATGGGTCCTGAGATTAAGTCTGATGACAAATTTAAACAATAAAGAGGAACAGTATCAAAACCACCCACTACTCCCTGAATAAGAACAATTTCGTAAAAAGAAAACTTCTCATAAAAAGGCAACATACCTTATAATATAACACAGAGAAGCTCCTGTGTTCCTTAAAAGTTTAATAGGGATGAGAATGGCTGAATCAACCAAGAATAATATAGAACCATTCGACATGAATGGCTCATAATCCTCCATTAGACTGGGGTTTATTAGACCTAACAAATGTATTTCTTTCAATACATAACTGTGACCTTGACCTCTTAGAAAGAAGAGCATTTGGAATAGATCTATCTTTATTCTAATGCTTATTGTTCAATATTTAGCTATCAGAAGTGATGTTTCCTTCTTTTTCTTGTAATAGGTACACATAAAAAGAGATAAGTATTTCTCATCTAGCTTATCAGAACCTTGAGTTCCTAAAGTTGTGCCAGATTGAAATTTAGAAGGGTTTAAATTAGGCTGAAAGACTTTTTTACCAGATGATGGCTGAGTGGAAGTCATGCCTACAAAAGAAATTTTATGAGCTAAGGAATACTTGTCACCATTATGAGTTGCCGGTTCCATGCTTTTGACCTTATGCTTTTCAAAATAAGTTGTAATGTCACTATGGATGCAGTTCTTAAACTCTTTTAGTAATACAAATTGTCTGAGAATTTCATAATCTTGATTAACCTTTTGAGAATATAACCACCTATTCAAATGTCATGCATTTTCCCTTGTAAATTTGATTTAGATCTGGTCAGCAGATTTTACAAAATTCCTAAATCCTTGTTGATAAGCCTCAGAGACTAACCCTTTAAGATAATGTCCTTAGCAAGATCATAGTCAACACTCTGATGTAGTGACAGTGAAATGTAAATATCATTAACTTTACCAGTAAGTACACATTGTAATAATAGAGTCCAATGCTCTCGTGGCCATTTCAGATTGTAAGCAGTTTTTCCAGACTGATTAAAATATGTCTATATCTTTTTCGTTAAAATGTGGCAGTAACCTAATACTCTTCATAGCATTAAAACTTGAATTTGAATGCAAAGTTGGAATGTGCTTTTCACTTGATAGCTCTAATTCTCTTAATCTAAATTGATATTCCCTTTCTTCCTTCTCTCTTTGCATTTGCATCTCTCTCTCTCATTGTAACTGCATTTGTTTCTCTTCTTTCTATAACTGCATTGATGTCTTTCTCTTCTTTTAGTTGTAACTGCATTTGTTCTCTTCTTTCTGTAACTGCATTTGTTTCTCTCCTCTTTCTCCAACTGCAACTGCATTCTCTTCTCTCATTCCTCTTTATCTAATTGCATTTGCTTCTCCTCTTTCAGAAGTTCAAGCTTACCATCTTGTAATTAGTCAGCAGGACACAATGTGTGTCCATATTAAATAGAAAAGATTTCAGCCCAGTTGATCTATGTTTTGTCATTCCAAAAGGCTCTCTTTCTCAGACCTTTTCTCTTTATTCAAGTATCATGAATTGACCTCTGCTTTTGCACCATTTATAAACTGATGTCTCAAATATACAAATCTACCTGCCCAAATAAAGTTGAGGCTACTATCCAAGGCAGATAAAGTTGCATTTCCAATGTGAAGTCATGGATGACATATAACAAGCTGCATATGAAATATTATAGAACTGAAACCATCCTGATCACTACACAAAAACATTCTCATTCACATCTTTTACCTCAAACAATAAGCATCAGCAATACCAACAATAAATTCACACAGTCAGTATGAAACTAGATGTCACTATCAACAGTACACTTTTATTATACCAACATATAACAGGTAAACATATAACAAACATATGGAAGGCTATATTCACAGTTTTCATTCAGCTGATGCCACTAAATAACTTTGTTTTCCTTACTACATGTACTTTCAAGAATGGACTATTGTAGTACATATCTATATGGTTCATCTCAATATCTACTACAGAATCTTGAAAAATTCAAAACATGGCTGTTCACATCATTTGTAGTTTACAAAGAAAGCCTGAGCACACACCTCCCCTGTACTCTAGTCTTCAGTGGCTACCCATTCCATAATCAAAACCAAATCTGTTCATCATGCTACATTTCATTTAATAACTCCTATCCTGACCTCATCCATGTGTACTCATCTAGAAACTAACAGTCTTTTTACAATACTAGTTGTTGTTATAGTGTTTAATGCATTTTTCAGCACAATATAGGCTATACATGGCAGTCATAATAAATGGTTTAGGAAGAACATGGTAAAACCCTGGAAAAAACCACCAACCCATGAAAAGCTACTGGCAAGCTTTCCAACATACTCATATTGGCCGAGCCTGAGACTTGAATCCTTTTTAACTGATAGTGACAAAATATGTCTCTATTGAGATTTTATCAAATTTTTGACAGTTGATCTGAAGGACTGGTCTAGATTAATTTTAAAATTTATAAAATTTATATGAACCAACTCTGAATAGCTGCAGTTGGATTATAATATTCAACCATTATGCAAATATATAGACTGGCTCCAACCAAATCTAGAGATTTGAGCAGTGTTGGAGGATTTGTGAAATATTAAGACATGCACTTATCCATGTATCCACATGCAAAATCACATAATCCATAATTATTTTTCAAAGTGCCCAGTTGAATGAGTAGCTTTACTTTGTGGGATTTTGGATATTGTTGGACAGCTCTAACATTTCAAGGTCTGTAATTAATTGTTTATTTTATTAAATCAGAAAATATTCATGTTGATATTCGTTGTTCATTGAGGACAATATTATTAGAATCTCTATCTCTTATTTAATAACATAATAAAGCTGCACTGGACTTTCACATTCTCTTGCTAATACCTTGTTATGACCATGAACCAGCCTTCTACCTGCTAGCCAAGCCTGCCTTCCTGTTTATATCTAGCAAATTAGCATTCTCAATTTCTTGATTTACAAACTAATATACTTGCTCCACTCCATGGAATCAATGATCTTAATATTATCCTTATTATTAAAGTCTATTAACTATATAAATGGTTTTATTCTTGTTGTTGTGGGGTTTAATGCCATTCCACAGGGCAAAGTTAGGCTATTCATGGTAGCCTGCATAACTAGTGGTAAAAGAACATAGGAAAGCCCAAATAAGAACCAGAAATTCACACAATATTACAGGTAGCTTTCTCATGTAGCCATTGTGCCTATTCACAAGTGACACCCACATGGATAGAGATGAGATGGCAGTGTATGTATGTATGTATGTATGTATGTATGTATGTATGTATGTATGTATGTATGTATGTATGTATGTATGTATATATATATATCTATATATATATATATATATATATATATATATATATATATATATATATATATATATATTACCATGAAACTTATGTTAATTAAAGGCAATAAAAGAAAAAAATTTCATATTTATTGAAGTTCACATTTTTGTTGTAAATATATTTTATAGAAACATGATATTTAAATGAGTGCCATAAACAGATAACTGTTTCAGGTTCAGTAAGTTAAAGTAAATAGGAAAAATAAAAATTATTAAATTTTAACATTTACTTCATTCAAGCCAATGCAAAATCATGCAAGAAAAAAAAATAAGGTTGAAAACCTGAGACTAATATCTATTTTGGCCCTTGCAATAGCACATAAAAAAATTATAGACACAAAAATAGAATCCAGGTTATATAAGCTGATTTTGCCAAAGTCATTGGATTTCTAGCATAAATACATAAAAAGCAAAAACATGTTTTAGTGATTCAAGTGGCTATAAAAATTTTCTGATAAATTTGACATTTTTAAAGACAATGAATATTTTAATTCCAAGAATACAATGTGTTTTATCCAACTAATGTACTCCATTAATTTTTGGCATTTTAGCTGAACTACATTTGAGACTTCATTAGTATTTTCAAGCTATAAAGTAACCATGCATTATTAACCTCATAAATGTTTCTTTAATCCTCCCAATGCCCAATACCCTATGCACATATTGTAGACATGAACACAAGGATATATAGTGAAATACATACATCTTATAAAATAAATACTTAACTTGTAGTTTCTGTGATAAGCTAACTGACTTTGAATATCAAATAAATCCCTGTAATGTTTACACCCAAACACTGCACAGTGATCATGCCTATTTATTTAATTCAGCCTGAAAAATATATTATACCATAGTTTTGATTTGATCTGTTTACTGATGGGTGTATTAAGAGCAACTTGACTAACAACACAATTGCTTGTCTCACAAAAGCTGATACAATAACATATGACCTCATGGCATCAGTGTAATATAAAACAAAATTAAAGGACTCTCTTGTTGTTGGAAAATTTTGTCTGAAACATATAAGCGATATAATATGTCAACTAATTATATTAATAATAATAATAATAATAATAATAATAATAATAATAATAATAATAATAATAATAATAATAATAATAATAATAATGATCTCATTTTGATCTTTCTTTGTCAGAGAGCTGAAAGCCAACAAAACAACAAATTTATTTAAGAATGCATTGTTTGAATAGAAATTTAAAATAATTTTCAAACAAGTCTTTTCAACAAACCTTGCTAAAATATTTTTTTTCCTATAAAGTGTGTGCATGTGTGTGTGTGTTTTTGTGTGTGATATTGATTAATAATGTAGCTTTAACAATTTTTCAGTCATATTGCTACAATATCTGCAGTGTGGCAGTTAACACTGATGTCGTGCACTGGGGCATCAGGCTGCAGACATGTAGCATGATGTTCCACTGAGTCACATTATCCTGACACCAGGCTGACCAGTCCTAACACTAACTCTTAATGCATAGCACCTAGAAAGGCAGCTATTAATACCATTTTTATAAGTCTCTGATATGACTCAACCAGAATTTAAACTCATGATCTCCCTCATCTGAGGCAGGTGCTCTAACCACTAGGCCACCAGATAGTCCCTCAAAAAGTATTATTTTCAGAAGGTAAACTAATGTGGAAATAGAAAGGAAAAAAATTATATCAATGGCAATAACACATTTTATGCTGATAATTTTGTTCAGGAAATCATGATAAAATCATTTCTTATATAAAAACTGCTGCATGTTGAAATAATCTCTGAAATTCTTTGATAATATCAGGAGTTTCAATTTAGCTCCTATATTGTTCATATCTGAAGAGATATTGGTGTCAATATCATATAGGACTGACAAGAGGTCATGAAAAGTCTTGTGATTGAAATTCCATGTTGATATGACTTTCTATTTTTAAGATGGCTGCCATGGTGGCCATACTTTATATCATCTTGGTACCATTTCCACTTTTGAAACATAAATTATAAATGATATAATTGCTTGGACAGATATTAAATCAAAAGAGTATAATAAGATATCATCAAAGCTAACAGACAAACAGAGCTTAGAAATGTTTATAAACTTGCTGCTGGAATACTTCTTTATAACACAGTGATGAAATATAAAATAATAATAATAATAATAATAATAATAATAATAATAATAATAATAATAATAATAATAATAATAATAATAATAATAATAATAATAATAATAATAATAATAATAATAATAATAATAATAATAATAATAATAATAATAATAATAATAATAACAATAATAATAATAATAATAATAATAATAATAATAATAATAATAATAATAATAATAATAATGATGATGATGAAAACAATAATAAATATTTCTATTTTAGCTATTTTTATCATATATATTTGATGCCAAAAAGGATATTTTTTATATAAGAATGAATAACTTATGTGATAATATTTAACAATAATCAAGTTCTTTTGCCAGTTGTACAAAGTTTTTATCCAAAAAGGTCTCAAGTCAAGTCCAAATGTTAAAAATCCAAGTCCAAAAGGTTAAACTCATGTGTGAAAAAAACTTTTAAAGAATTGCATTATGCAAGAAAAATCAGTGTAGCTATTTATAACCATGATAACATGCCAAAAGGTATATGACTGTAGCATTTTTAATTTTTTGCCATTTTGCTAAAAAAATTCATGTTGGATATACAAACACAAATAATGACAAAGATACATATTATTGGACACAAGCAACTAGCTATTTATGCTGTTGTATAGAGGGTGAAGTAAATAAAAACAAACATGAAATTGGAATAATTACATAATCCTCATCCTTTTCCTAAACATGTGGATAACTAGTTATTTCACTATATGAACTTGTGCAAAGCAATGACGTATTGGTGTCTAGCACTTGTATCTTCAAATCAGAAAACATTACTTTATTCTTCTCATGCTCTCTCTCTCTCTCTCTCTCTCTCTCTCTCTCTCTCTCTCTCTCTCTCTCTCTCTCTCTCTCTCTTATTTAAATAATATGATCAGATGTTAAAAACTGTATAGATGCTCTATTGGTTGCTAAACACCTGATGTGTACCTGACATATGCCACCATCACCAACTTTCTAAGCATGTATTGGTCAGCTATTGAGTTCTACAAATGGAGGCCAAGTCATGTTTAAAGGTTAAATCAACTGGGGTGAGTAATCCTCCTTGCCCCTATGTGTGGGTGCTGATGGTATGGGCATAAATTTATCAAATTACTCTGTAGGGACTCTATGAACTCCAGGCAAAGAATTCCATTAGTAGCATGGTTAATATTTTGGAACAGTTCATCATTAATTACTATGACAGCTTAGAAGTGTCTATCTTGTTACTGCTGGAAATCAATTTGCTGCACATAGATACATAGATAAAGTAGAAGTAGTAGTTGTAGTAGTAGCAGTGGTAGTAATAATAATAATAATAATAATAATAATAATAATAATAATAATAATAATAATAATAATAATAATAATAATAATAATAATAATAATAATAATAAAATAATAATAATAAAAATAATGATAAAATAATAATAATAATAATAATAATAATAATAATAATAATAATAATAATAATAATAATAATAATAATAATAATAATAATAATAATAATAATAAAAAAATTAGTAATAATAATAATAATAATAATAATAATAATAATAATAATAATAATAATATCAATGATAATAATAAAACTATTTTGAGAATTTTTTCAGGTAATTTACTGCTAGCCTTTAATTTTAATTTATTTAAGAATAAGTAGATAACTTTTGTAAAAATGTTATGAAATGTCAGAAGGGTTTAGCTAATAGAAGTAAATATTTTTGCAGTCCAAGCATACAATCTTCAAAAGACTGCTGTAATATCAACATATTCTTAGAGTTTATTTAGTTATACACAAAATAAATTGCATGTAACTGTATGATTCTTAGTTGAAATTTTTATTTTGCCATTGTGCTAAAATGGACGTGGAATGGGCATACAGATGTACAGAAATGAAGACAAATGTTATGATGGATATGAGCAAAATAAAATATCCCTTTCTGATATTGCATAAAAAAGACTGACATGATATAACTTATATTCTTTCAACATTAATAATATTCATGCTTTCCCAAATTTGTCTGTTGGATTCTTTGCACATTTTTGCAAATCAATGTTCACTGATACATTTCCTAATGCAAGGTTTTAGCTTGAATTATTCACATATTGTGATCCCTATTTTATGACAATATTTAGAATTCATTATTATATTTCATATTAATTATTTGAGATTATTTAGAAATATATTATGTGCTTAGCACAGTGTAATTCCATCTCTTAACTGCCATTTATTTGGTTATATGATTTGATGCACATAAAATTATATTTACATGGGTCAGCTATATATTTTTCTTTACTAGTAATGTTTTTTGTTGTCCTTCTAATGTATTGTTTTTTTGTATCCAACTTTGTAACTTTGGAGACAATGTAAACCCAGTTGGAATCATGTTGATGCTCTAATGAACAGTGTTTATGATGTAAATTGGATTTGATACATTAAGTGAGCTTAGTTGGAAGAGTGTAGGACTGTTAATCCAATTGTTGTGGGTTTGATACCTGCCTATGCCAGTCTGGTCCATCTGTCTCATTGTGTCATAGGGAAAGGAATTAGCTCCATTTATTTCAGCATGATATAGTGAATAATGTGCTGAAGATAAGAAAGTTAATAATGGGAAATGTGAAAACGTTTGATGTAATGATGCTTGCTGGAACATGTCTTTAGCAGAATATTCTAAATGATAAAACAGAAGGAATCTTATGTATTTCATTTTATTAGATTATAATTAAAATCTCTCCTGTTTAAAAGAAAATAACTATTTTGAAATTTTAAACTCAGTCAGTTTTGCAAAGATACATTGTCCTGGACCTGGCTCATTGTATTTAATATGTACAAGACTAAATTATTGCTACTATGAAAAGGGCACCCAAACTATCCAGTATGTATACATAACTGAAGTACAAGTACAATAGGTTACTCATTACAAACATTGGCTAGTATCTTACCTAGTGATTCCTCATAGTACACATATTCAATAGATGGGTTTTTTTTCAAAGAAAACTTGAAAAATTTTCAAAACTTTTAAAAGTTTAAAATTGAAACCAGATTTATTGTATTTAGAAAAATGTACACAATTATTATACTTTATAAGTTTGGGGTAAAATGCTATATAAGTTTGTTGAACTTTGGACTTGTAATGACTTGATGAACAGAAGGATTACTACATTAAGATATACATGTACAAATCTGTTTAATAAATAAAATAAATATTTTCCCTAGAAGATATGAAGATTAAATCAGTGTGTGGGAGTATAACCAATTTTTTTTGTCTGAATTTTGTATTTTTATTTGCATCCACTAATACTACTTTACTCAGCATGCATTCCATGAATTCTGTATTATTCGTAAGAAAATGTTAGCTATGTATGTACACTTTTCATACAATTTTTGGCCAAGTATGTGTATCCTTTTTGAGATACTATTAGAGTGACATTTTCATCCATGCATAATATACACTAGGGCTATATTGGATATTAAATTCCTTAACAAATGAACCATAATACATTAAATAAACCTAAATTGTTACAGTAAAAGATTTCTGTTCAAAACTTCATATGTATCACCTATGTAAAACACATATTTAAACATATTTATACAGTGGTATCAGATTTAATTTTTTGCCATATTATTTCATATAATATTTACACAATAAATACATATTGATAGAGAGGTGATCAATCATTTCAGCACGCAAGTGATAAGCCTATCTTAAACCAGGTTGTTTTTACCAATCAAAAATTACTGCATAATATATTCATTTATTAATTAGTAACATTAGTGAGTATGCTGAGAGCAGACTGCAGAAATGGTTATACAGTTAACCGGTGTTTTGAAAAATAATATCTACAGCTTCATAGCTTTTGAGAACTGCTTTTAAATATTTTGTTGCAACTAATGGACTAGTGGTTAAAGCATTTGCCTTGGATTCAAGAGGTCATGGGTTTGATCCCAGGTTGAGTTATATCAGACACTTGCAAAAACAAAATGATACCAACAGCTGCTTTGCTTGACTAACAGCATGGAGAGGTTAGTGTTAGGACTGGTTGGCCTGGTGTCAGAAGAATGTGACTTGGTGGGACATCATGCTACTTGTCTGTGGCAGTATGCCCCAGTGCTAGATATCACTATAAACTGTCACACTGCAGACATCATAGCAATATGATTGAAAAATTGCTAAAGCTAAATTAAAAATCATAATCACATCACATTACCTATTTTGTTATAAACTGGAGGCACAGTATACATCAGTAGGAGAGAGAGAGAGAGAGAGAGAGAGAGAGAGAGAGAGAGAGAGAGAGAGAGAGAGAGAGAGAGAGAGAGAGAGAGAGAGAGAGAGAGAGGTACAAAAATTGTGTGGGCAGAATGTACGCAGCTTAAAAATCCTTCTAATAATACTTTTATAATAGACAGATCTAGATGCATAATTCTATGCTTGATGTACTTGCTTAAAAATATTCAAACAATATGGTTTTGAATGTTTTTTTCTTCTTTTTTTGAGTACTTTTATTAAACAGCAAGTTCCATTCTGTTAAATATTGTACACATTTTCAGGTGTAGGGGGAGACATTTTCCTGAAATTATTGATTATTTTTACACCTTAATTTACAACTTCTCTACACAATCAGAACTAAACTCAGAACTACAAGCTCTGATACTTGAAGACCAAGTAACTAAGGCAGGTGCTCTGATAATTAACAGAGACTGATGTGTATCACTAGACCATCAAATCTGTTCACTAACACAGATAAGAGATAGCACTGATTGACTGTAATTAAGATGGGCTTTAGAATACTTGCATTTAGAGCTGAAGTAAAACAAATGCAAATCAAATCTGTCTTCACTAATTAATTCCCATGGGTCAATACCCAACCTTGCTGCCTGAAAAGGTAACCACTTTCTTTTGAATAGAGTATCACTCTGAATGTAGAATGAATATGATCAGATTTCTATGCAGTATATTAATAATAATGAAATGAAACTAAAAGGGAGTCAGTCAAAGCCATTGTGAAGAAGAATTATCAAGCAAAAAGCAAGTGATAAGACAATATAAAACTTCTTTTCTATGATATCAAAGTAATATAATGAGTTGATTACAATCAGAGGTAAATTTTGCTTTCCTTGTGATATTAAGTAACTGTTCTTAAAGTCTATTTTAATAGCTATTATATTATGAATCCATAGAAGCCTGATTTCAACAGATGATTTTTTTCTTCTCACTTTTGTTTGATTTGTCAGCACTTTTTCACATATTATTGGCTATATCATGCCAAGGAAATGTGAGTGAAATACTTTTCCCAAGGACACGCCAAAGCAGTTGGTCCAGTTCTGGCCTGAGTAAGTATCAAATTGTGAATAAGAGTATGATTCCCTGTTGATTGAGCTACTGCAACTTCTTTTATGGGTGAAAGTACATACATACATACATACATACATACATACATACATACATACATACATACATACATACATACATACATACATGCATGCATGCATGCATGCATGCATGCATGCATGCATGCATGCATGCATGCATGCATGCACGCACGCACGCACGCACATACATACATACATACATACATACATACATACATACATACATACATACATACATACATACATACATACATACATACATACATACATACATACATATATACATACATACACACACACACACACACACACACACACACACATACATACATACATACATACATACATACATACATACATACATACATACATACATACATACATACATACATACATACATACATACATACATACATACATACATACATACATACATACATACATACATACATACATATTCCCATGCACATTTAAAGTACACATATACAGTGTTTAATGATGCAGATATAATATTGAGAATATTTTTGGGCTTGGAATTTGAAAATAGCAAGTTCATGTGCAAAATATTAATAAAATGTGCCAAATAAATGCAAGGAGGTTGTAATTACCTGATAATTTAATTGTGTCACTTATATATTAAATACATATATTTTAATTTATATTTTATCTATCTTTCACAAATATTTTGCTTAATTGTGATAAGATTTGTTTTCTTCTAAGAAATGTCTAAAAATCTAAACCCAAATGACCCTCACAATTACACAGGAACAGTTGCAGAATGACAGCAACACATTTGTATTTTTGGCAATTATTGTCAGTTGGATTCCAGAAAAATGATGTTGATAGTGCTGAAATATGATATCCTTCATGTCCTGATATAATTTGTCTGAACATTTATGAAACTTCATCCTCAAAGAAGTGAGACTGTAGAGCAAAATGGAGCACAATTAATTGTGGAAGATAAAAGATGATTGTTTTGATGACAGAAAAGAAGACACTATAGGTGTCCACAGAATCAGTCAAACAAGATATGAAAGTATATTTTCCATGTTATGATATTTGAATCAATTGATTTAATAGTTTCTTTTAATCTGATATTTTGGTTTTTAGTTGTTTTTATAACCTTTATATAAAGTAAATTTCCAAACATAAAATTGAAATCAAACAGATTAGCATAAACTAGTGAATGATTACTTTTAAATGAGGATGAATAAGTTATATTAGATCTTTAAAGTCATATTCATTTAGCATTTTTAAAATAAATTCTAGAGAATATATTTGATGTACAAATATGGAAGATGATGACATCAAATGTAGTCCAATATATGAATATCAAAATTCCTCATTTGAATCAGTCTTTTTTCTGAATATTTCCTTGTTTGTTGAGTTTCCAGGGGAATAAATTATTAAATAAAAAAATCAGTCGACTAATGAACAATCTTGGCAACATATTAAAATATACACCTTGTTCCTTCAAGGTTTTGAATGACTCTCTCTGAAAAATTATGATTGCCTATTTAGATCCCAATGCCTCATTTTAAATCTCATTAAATTGGTCATATGGTCTCTTATTACACTATTTTGTCATGTCTGCCAGTATATACCAACTTAAATAATTATAAAAATGGTTGTTTACACACAGTGATCATGCAAAGAATGTATGCCAGTTATACTGACCAATCATTTTAACTTCCTGTTGAGACTTTTACCAGGGTAAGACAGACTCAATGATAATTCTCATGTAATACATCTTCATCTTGATAAAAAAAACTGTGAAAAAATATATCTCACAGCTAAAAATAGAATCCCGAATCCAAGAAAAAATTTATTGCAATTAAACACATTGAAAAAAAAATGAATATAAAATTTTTTAAATATTACACAAAAGCAATTTAATCACATATATGTAAACATATGTATGTAAAATGTATTAACTCTATAACTGGGCTGCAAAACTTAAAATCAATAATGCACCTATAGACAAAAACAAATATGCTTTCAAAGCATTTTAAGTATGAATTGCCTGTATTGTGACAGTAATAACACAAAGTGGACATCCTACTAATCTGTTTTACTTTTGTCTAAAAGACAAATAATAACATATCCTGGGTTATGTGACTTGAATTATATTCTCTATTTGATCATTACAACAGCCAAAGAGTTGCAAGAGTGGTTCTTAGTAACCCAGTCTAAATAAAATATTCATTGTACACATAAATGTGAAACACTCCTACCACATTTTCATTCACATTGGAAGTATTTGACAAATATATGTTAGATATACTATAAATACTGGATATTGGCAGAAATATTATATTAGCACAAATTTTGCAGAAATTGTTCAAAAGTAAATTCCTGGAAATTTGGTTGACTAGTGTTATGAATATCACAATTAAATTTTCCATCATGTTGCCATACAAAGCAGAAAACCTTATGTTTCCAACTCTTGGAATCATGCTGACTATACATGCTGTTATTTAATCTTGACAGAAAATAAGAATAAGTGTGTATGTACTATAAATGTGTAAGTTGTTCACTTCTACCTTTTCAATATGGCAGAATCCACAAATGTATTATTACAAAGTGTTTTAAGGGATCATTTGCCCTGTCTTATATGCTATAAAGTGTATGTTTTACAAAAGTCACAACCTTAATATCTTCACAGTTGGTTTGCAGCTTGAATTTATATTAGTAGTAACCATACAGTTTCATTGCAGAAAGGAGAGTGATCAAGAGCTATCACTGGTAGAACATAACAAACAATTTTATCTGGGCATTTGTTTCAGAAGAAACCACCTTCCCATTTTGTGAAGCACCAACAAGAAAAGTGCAAAACAATGAATTAATATACAAAACCAGAAAAATGGCAATAAAACATGATACAATGACATAAAGATATACATATAGGTTTCATGTTATGTATATTTTCTGTACAGTAGGTACAATCTTTATAAAATAATATTAACAAAGAAAAAGTATAAACTGAAAGGAGAAATTATTTTAAAAAAGGCTAACAGGTATGTGACTTTTCCCATAATAGCCATTGATATGTGATGACATAAAACTGCAGAATGGCTGTTAACTATATGACACAAAGCAAATTAGATTCATAATATTTTTGATTTACTTTCTTTTAACAGTTTGATTTATGCAAGCCATCACTGTTTTGAGCAATATTTAAGAACATTTTCAATGTTTAACATTAAAATTAAAATAATCAGGACAAAATCTATTTAGGAATTTTGTATATTTTGTCAAGACAGCATTTTTTTACACTTCCTTAGTTGCAGCCCAAAGTGGGCTCACTGTTATGGATCATTGCCATTTCACCTCTGTCTGCATGGGTTCAAATCTCAGGTTAGACCATTGTGGGTATGTGAGAAAGATTGCTAGTAGCTTCTTGTGGGTCAGTTCTTTCCAGGATTTTCTGAGTCCTTCCTCCACCATTTTTAATGGCTGCCATTTATAGCCTATCTTGTGCTGAAAAATGGCACTAAGCCCTATAACAACAACAACAACATCAATGTGCTGTACTTTGCTTCTTTATAAACATTGGATCGCAAAATGATAACCATTAATGACAACAGCAATGTACATTATTTAGTCTAGAGTGCCACAGTGCTTGGATATCTCTGCTTTGATCATGCAAAGAAGGATTATCATGGTCTTGAGTATGACACACTTGATGGTAAATGATATATTTCTTGTATCCAGGATTATGATCATTTCCAGACTGATCCCAACATTAGAGTGTATTCTGGGCTGATCTCAGCTTATCTATGCCAGGCTGATTCCAGCTTGAAGAAAGTAATCTCATTTTAAATTACATGTATTATGCATCATAATCACCGGAGCAGACTCCAGCTAGGTAATATATAAATATTCTCACATTCCTATGTGTATAGTTTTTTTTTGCATTTAAGAAAACCATTGCAGATTACTTGCTCATGCTTGAAGACTGTCCTTAATTGTGACTTCTCAGTATTCTCAGTATATTGACAATTTACTGGGAGCATAGTGAACACAAATACACTTGTTTGCATCATCACTTGAAATCTTTCCCCCAATAATTAAATTAGATATTATTTGCAAATATTTACATATTAAACTGAGCAGTGGCCTAAGTCCCACGAACATGTTTCACACTGATCAACCTAGATACATGAACAGCATCTATAGTCCAATCTTGAGTTGAAAAAGCTGTTGTAATTGATCTTTGTTTAAAAATATATATAGCATTTTTTCTGAAGTTAAAATTAATTCTTGCTCAAAGTATAATCAAGAACAATGTTATTATTTGTCTGTCTTGATCAATCAAATCATTAAAAGTTGACTTCATTTTGTGATATTTGTATCACTGC
This sequence comes from Potamilus streckersoni, assembly GCA_016746295.1. NCBI lineage: Eukaryota > Metazoa > Mollusca > Bivalvia > Unionida > Unionidae > Potamilus > Potamilus streckersoni. Next base: position 332,945 of record JAEAOA010001453.1, read on the forward strand.
ACAAGTTATATTCAGTCCAAAATTCAGAAACTATTTATTGCAATTCTGATAGCTATTTTAACTACTGGTACTTTTGTTTTAAAGCTGAAATGTTATTAAATGTCACTGAAAGTTACACTGAATATTTCATTGTAAATCTAACTTTTTATGCTCTTTGTTAAGGCAAGGACATTTTAAGTGGTTGTTTTGCAGCTTGAAAGTTACAGCAGTACTTACAGGATGCAATTTTGACCTGGATTACTTTTAGCACAGAAATGTGGGAAATAGAATCCTTCATTTTGCTTTAGTTAATAATTGAAAATTAAATCCTTGTGATTTCAAATTTGCATTAAGCACTCAGCACATCCATGCATATGAATTAAAACTCTAAGGTTCAAATGAAATTTTCCTATTGTACACAAAGGCATATGATGGGTTCTATAATTACTAGATTTAGCATGGAGATCAGCAATGCTGACTTTGGAAGGTAATCACAATTGATAATCAGTAGAGTAATATAATTATATATGTGTGATCGGGATTTTAATGTAGATTTATAATTTTTCAGTCATATGCTGTAATATATGTGTGGCAGTTTATAGTGATGTCTAACACTGGGACATCATGCCACAAACATATCCCACCTAGTCATATTATCATGGCACCATTCCAACCAGTCTTAATACTAATATACTAATGCTAAGCATCTAGCAAGGTAGCTGTTTGTACACTTTTAATAAATCTCTGGTATGATTCATCCAGGGTTTGAACCTGCGACCTTCTACATCTTAGGTAAATTATGTGTCCACTTAGGCCATCAGAATGATAATACTACTATGAAGATGGGATTTGCAAGTAGTAATGGTAATAAATATTAAATATAAAGGTAGTGTCCTATAAGAAGGAGAGCACTGAAATTTCTTTTATATTCTGGAGGCAGTGTGAGGCAAAGCTGTAATAATCACACTACATCATATTTTTAAATGACAAAAAGAATGTTAGACTTTTACCATTGAAATAGAATAATGTTACTACATTTGTTTCGAGGTAGCTGGAGAGCTATGTAGTATTGTTACTACGTCAGGTTCTGGAGATCATAAAATCAATGCAGGGAAAAAGGTTAATATTTCTATAGGAGTCACGGTACTAATTCAATTCCCATAGTAAACATATGGAAACACCATCATATTTAAAATTCAATAACTTAAAATTTCTGGGTACTGATGATCAGACATATATTTCTCCATGCACAACTATCCTTGGTGCAAGCTTCTGTGTGGAGAACACCATATGAGCCGCGGCATTTTCTTGACCTACATATGCATGAAGTCCATGTTATTGATTCAGCACCAAGCGAATCAAGTGCTACTTTCATTATTGAGTAATCCTAAGTCAAGTCTTTAAAAATACTAAAATTGCATCAATAGAAATTTGTCTATATTTTTTTTTAAATTGCACATAGGATAAGCTTTCAAAAGATATTTTTAATAAAATTTTACTTTTCATTATTAACCAATTATGGACCACCAAACCCGTAAATACTCTATCATTTCTTCACCCATTTTTAGACTGGTTCACAGTTCTTCCATTGAATTAGTACCGTGTGTCCTATAACAAAATTTAATTTTTTTCGAAAGACATGTATTTTACTTATTGACATTGAAACAAGATTGAAACAAAGAATTGGCCATGCTTGTGCAAAGATATTAGTGCAATGGCATTTTATGTGATGCCACTGTATATAGTTAAATTGCATCCGCATTACATGTTGCTGTGTTGTATCGCACTTATTTGTGGATTTTTCTTGTTATTAAAATAATTGTTTTCTGCCTTAGTATCTTCATATTATCTTTCTATGGCATGCATGCTACACAAAAAAAACACAAACATGCTGACATCAACAAGTATGACATCACAGGGTATCAAATTACATAACACATTGTATTTTCATCTCTTACTTGCTATTAGACAAGTTTTAAATGTTTTAAATTTCAAAATTGCATTTCTTTTCTTTCTGACTGTCACAGATATAAGATACAATGCATCAGTATTCCTCACATTGAGAGAAAACCAATAGGTGTGCCACATGAGAGGTCAAAATGATAAGAGGTCATTGCCCTTCTGTGACTAAAACAAATACACAACCCATGAAACACCAAGAGATTATGACAGTCCCAAACTAATTAATCTATCAACACATCTGATTTATCACCCCCAAATCTTAACAAGATGGTATAAAAGGCAAAGAAAGTTTTATTATACTGAAGAATTAGATAACTGAGTGCTACTTTTTACTATAAAACTATGGGAAAGGGTAAGGAAGCAAAGAATAGACAGTCATTTCTTCAAGCCTGGTTAAGTTTCTCACAACAAAGGGAAAAAATGTCCATCAACCCAAAAGACAAAGCCACTTGAGGTCTGTTACATAAGGACAACAATAGACAGATTAGAAAAAGCTATGCAAAGTTCCTATAATGCATATATTACTGTTGGAGACAGCTAGCTTATGTGCAAGCTGCTGCGGCCCAAGTCAAGAAGTAAGCTGGAGGTGAATAAATATGTGGACAAGTTTGTGATGCCAGGTTAAGTCCATATTTCTATGCAATATTCAAACTCTGATATAATTTATTGCTGCATAAACTACTTGGTAAATTTAAGTAATAGAATTGATTGCATATGAAAGTTGTCTAATACATACATTGTTTATCTACATTTACCCAAAACTCATAATAAGTTAAGAAAAAGCCTCAACATCATTATTGTGACTACTTTCTACATCAAGCAGTGTTAAATTACTTACTTTTCAATATAAAGCTGAATAAAACACACCATTATTGAAAAAAGAGTAACAACACAAACCTTTCAATCACTGAATTACAGTCAAAGGGGAGGTAACATACCTTGATTTGTTTACCAAGTTGCAAGCTCTAATTTACAACTAAATGGTTCTATTCTATCACTTTATAGTTAGTGCAGAGCAATGTTGACTATATAAATAGCTTTTGTTTCAAATCTGAGACCATATTTCTGATATGAAGCTCTTTTTCATATATTCACATCAACAGATCTGCAAATATCTATTGTGTGTGTGCGTGTGAGAGAGAGAGAGAGAGAGAGAGAGAGAGAGAGAGAGAGAGAGAGAGAGAGAGAGAGAGAGGATAGTACATTACACATGCATGTTGAGTATCAGCTAGGTAAATCTACAGTGTTAAAAACAAAATTAAACAAGAACACTCAGTGGAATCAGTAAATTAAAAAAAAATGCAGCTTACCAAAGAATATAATCTTTAAGAGAAACTTCCATGGCAGGGTTCATGGTGCTGTCCATCTCGGGCTAAGCTGTCCAATTTCAGCGTGCAGTTCTGTGGCACAAAATCTGAAAAACAAGCAGTATATATATCTCAGAGATAAAATGTATAAAGCAAGTACAGTATATAAGAGAAAAAAATGTGAGAAAAGAGCATTTCTTTACAAACTATGAGAAATATCAAGAAAAGAATTATAGCAAAGGCAAATTAATGTGTGTTATGGCTAAAATAAAAAAAACAAGCAACATATGAACATTCTTACCATTAACCCCCTCCATTTTAGTATATTTTTACAGGTTGAGGCAATGTGGCATGTGCAGTTTTATGCACAGTCCTTGCATTTTACAATGCTCTCTGCTTTGATCTACTGAATTATTTCTTTAAAGTTAAATGATCATATTGATATAAAGGTGATTGTGACATAAGTTGTTTACAGTTAAAATCTCTTCCCCACTCCCTTTTGGGGGAATTGTTGCATATTATAAATAGTATTTAACCATAAAAGCCAATCTGTGGGCATCAACATATGAAATTTTGTCATCAGGCCATACAAGTCTCTCTTTCCCATAGCCAGAGCTATCTACTGACCCTGTAAAGTGCATACAACCCTTCCCATCTGTGTTTTGTATAGAATTTTTCTCTAAACTCACATGCAAACCATGATAAAATGAATCCATTATGATTGTCTTATGCAAAAACCACCAAAATGATACCCTGGATGCACGTGGTAACCATGGAAACAACATGCTCCTATTATGGCATAGGTTGCATATAGGAGTCACGGTACTAATTCAATTCCCATAGTAAACATATGGAAACACCATCATATTTAAAATTCAATAACTTAAAATTTCTGGGTACTGATGATCAGACATATATTTCTCCATGCACAACTATCCTTGGTGCAAGCTTCTGTGTGGAGAACACCATATGAGCCGTGGCATTTTCTTGACCTACATATGCATGAAGTCCATGTTATTGATTCAGCACCAAGCGAATCAAGTGCTACTTTCATTATTGAGTAATCCTAAGTCAAGTCTTTAAAAATACTAAAATTGCATCAATAGAAATTTGTCTATATTTTTTTTAAATTGCACATAGGATAAGCTTTCAAAAGATATTTTTAATAAAATTTTACTTTTCATTATTAACCAATTATGGACCACCAAACCCGTAAATACTCTATCATTTCTTCACCCATTTTTAGACTGGTTCACAGTTCTTCCATTGAATTAGTACCGTGTGTCCTATATGAGATTAAAAGATAGCATTAGAGATATGTATTATTATTACTACATCAGTTATAGTATAGTTACTACATCAGGTGTTGGAGATCACAAAATTTGTTTTTGGACATAGGATAATGCAAACTTTATGGGTTTATTGGGTATACCTTTGAGTATTGTTGCTACATCAGTCATAATACTGTTCCAAAATCAGGTTTTGGTGATCACCAAATCAGTGCCTGGATATAGAGGAATGTTACTACATGGGTTTGGGAATTAACAATGTGGTATTCTTACTATAGTGAAATTTCATTAAAAAGGACAAGCAAGCAATTCCTGTTTTATTCTGACAGCCATTTTAACCACTATAATTATAGATTATGTGGTATCTGGATGTCATGATTTTAAATGTCTTTTTATTTGTGAATTAATCATAAAGAAAATGTATCAAAATCTCCACCATATATCTAAAAGTATAATCATCAGACCTGAAATGGCAAATGCATATACCCAACAGTAATTTGCCCCAAGGACAGCAGTCCTTGTACACTTTGACTTAATCAAGAGGCAAAATCTTGTTGTTTAAGGTTAACATATAAAAGATTATGTGAAAGATATATGCTTTACAAGCATACTTCTATCTTAAATACAAAGTTGTTATACAGATGTACAAAATAATTTAGAAAAGTTACTGTCACCTAAAACAGATATTGACAGGTTGGGATAGGTATTGTGACCCCTTCTTCATGCCCAATTGAGCCTAAATCATGCATTCTAAGCAATTAAATGTAAGAAAGAATATGTTTTTTGTGGTTAATAATGATTAATATATATATATATATATATATATATATATATATATATATATATATATATATATATATATATATATATATATATATTTATATATATAAGCAAATTCAGGTTTTTTGAGAAACATTTAACAGGGTATTACTGTTAGCAACCTTTGATAGGTATATTAAAGATAACAAACTGTGATGGGGTATTAAAAATAGCAAATTATGAGGGGGTATTATGGATTGCAAACTGTAATGGGGGTTGTACTGATAAGAAAATGTGATGGGATATTAGTGATAGCAACTTTTTTTTAAATATTGCTGATATCAACAACTGAGTTGGTTTTTCTGATAAAATATTTGAGGGAGTAAAAATTGATAGCAACATTTGATGGCAGTATTGCTGATGATAATCTTTGATCAGGCATTAAAGAAAGCAACAATTGATAGGGTGTTATGGTTATTACATTTTGATGGGATATTACTGATAGAAACCTGTGAAGGTGATATTATGATAATAACCTTTGATGGGGTATGATAGCAACATTTGATCAGGGTATTGCTTGGAATATTAGTGATAATAAACTTTGGGTATTGCTGATAGCAACCTTTGATTTAGACAACCTCTTTTTGCAGCCTCTGATGGGGTGTTAGTGATAGCAACATTTGATAGGTTATTACGGATAGCAAACATTTGATTAGGTATAACTAATAGCAATGATTGATAGCAAACAACAGTGTGGAATTATTGTTACCTACAGTTGATAGATTTATTATGGAAAGCAACCTCTTGATGGGGTATTACTGACAGAAACCAGTAATTGAGTATAAGTAATTGTAACATTTTATTGGGTTTTACAGTTAGCAACCAGTAAACCTGTTAGTAACCTTTGATGGTGATAATTACTGATACAAACCTTTAAGTGATAAAAATATCTTTGGTGAGGTCATGATGATAGTAATAGTTGACTGAGGTATTATGGATGGCATCCAGTATGATAGCATTATTGATAGCAACTTTTGATTCTGTTAGTAATAGCAGCCCTTGTTGAGTGTATTACTGGGAACAACAATTGATTGTACTATTACTAACAATACTCTACAATGAGGTATTATTGATAACAACTTTCGATGGGGTATCACTGATAGCATAGCGACATTTGATGGGGGTGGGTATTATTGCCAATAGATTTTGAACTGGTATTTCTGTTAAGAACATTTGACAGGAGTACTAGCAGCAACCGTTGAAGTGGTATTTACATTCAGAAACCATTGATGGAGTAATATTGATAGCAAAATTCGTGATGGCAACATTTCATGAGGTATTACTTGACAGGAGCCAATGATGGAGTTTTTACAGATAATAGATTGTGATTGGGTGTTACCGATAGCAACCTTTGATGGCTTATTTCTGATAGCAACAATTGATAAGGTATTACTTATAACTATATAATGGAGTAGTACTGATAATAAACTTTGATGGGTATTATATACAGGAAATTTTGATGAGATATTACTGATAACAACTTTTGGATGAGATTACTGGAAGCAATCTTTAATGGGATTTTACTGATAACATCCATTTATAGGTAATACTGATGACAACATTTGATGGACTTTTACTGATAATAGGATTTGATGGGGTATTATTGATGTCAAACCTTTATTGGAGTCTTATTGATAGCAACAACTGATTGTGTATTGCTAATGGGAACCTCTGATGGGGGTAATTCTGATTAGCAATCTTGGATGGGATATTATTGATCACAACCGTTGATGGTATATATTGATGAAAGCAACTTTTTAAGAGATATTACTGATAGAAACCTTGGATGGGATTACTGGGAGCAACATTTTATGGGGATTACTGGTAGGAACCTTTGGTGGGGATTACTGGTAGCAACTTTTGATGGGATTACTGGTAGCAACCTTTCACATGGCATTAATTAGTAGAAACCTTTGCTGGAGTATTACTGTTGGCAACCTTTGATGGGATATTTAATTGATAATATTATTTGATGGAACATTATTTAAATTTAGATGATTATTTTCTACATTATAAAAGCCTTTCTATATTTGTTTCAGATACAAGTATATTAACATCATCTGGTTTTGCTTCAACTGGCTGGCCATGAGTAATTCTTGCTATAACCCTTTTATCTATGGATTATTAAACGTACGTATCACGTGAATGCCTTAAATATATCCTCCCCTTGTCTTGCAAGACAACTATGATCCCTCCAAGTGTTGTTATAATTTTATCTCCCAAAGTATACATTACTGACATTGCCTAGTAAACGAAACACAGAAAAGATGGAAAGATTTTGAATAAAACTATGCTTTCAAAGATGACATACCTGATGAATTTGTTCACAGGCTTTATTCAAACTGTTACATGATTAAATGGTAATGCCTTAAGCTGTATTTTACCGACAACAAAAACAAATGAAGATTTATATACTCGCATAATATGACTTTTGTTTTTCTGCTTGCCATACTTTAGATGTAATACAATGTACATAATAGTAAAGAGAAAGGACAAAACCTATCGTAGGCAAGAACAGGGGTGTGGTGGCATGAAGTAGGGTAGACAAGATATATTTTTACGCTAATAAATACCAATTTCCAGCACGATGCATATTAGGTACGCTTGTATAAATATGTGACGGAACAGGCGAAAATGTCACAGTGTCATATGGACCTGGAAACAACGATGGTATTTTGTATATATATATATATATATATATATATATATATATATATATATATATATATATATATATATATATATATATATATATATATATATATATATATATATATATATATATATATAAAAAAATATATATATTTTGTATATATATATATATTGTATATATATATATATATATATATATATATATATATATATATATATATATATATATATATATATATATATATATATATATATATATATATATATTTGGCTTTAATCCATAGATGCACGCATATGTATAGAAATACACACACAAACACACACACACACACACATATATATATATATATATATATATATATATATATATATATATATATATATATATATATATATATATATATATATATATATATATATATATATATATATATATATATATATATATATATATATATATATATGACATATGCATACATATGCATATATCGTTACCTTTAGAAAAATACTGCCAAATATACAAAAATTCTTCCAAAGACCTCTCAAGAAGTATAATTATATGCTACTAAAAAATGTAAGTAGTATCGAATTCTCTAACATATACTTAAATATATCCAAATATACTTCAATTTTTCCTTTCTATCTAACAATCTTATTCTTTATTTTCATAGGCCTGATAATTATTTCTTTATTTGCGTCAATTCAAGTTGCGTTTTCCGCTGCTGAATCTGTTCGTCAATTTGCTTAGTTCCATATTATGAATTCTCGAACAATTTAAATAACTTTAATTCATCTTAATTATTTTGTATTAAATGTTAATTTTAGCCATTTCTAATACTTAAAATAAACACATAAACTTGATTGATTAATCGTGGAATTATCTATTCTTTCTGCTATTCAAATTGTCATGTAAATTTATTATCTGTTAATTGAAAGTCATGGGCTGAATTAATGACATCATCCTTTATTTATTCGAATCCTCTGTCGTAACGTATATTCAGTTGCAATTAGTAAAGGCATAATACTACTTCTTTTGGTAACTTTTACGTTGTAAAGGTGATTACACTCATATACACGTGTAAATGTAAAGTCAAATTAAAATTAAAACAAGGTTATGTTTTATCCTATTTTAAATTGACGAACCACATTAAAATAGCTATTTTTTCAAAATACATATGTATCTGTCATACAACTAGCAATAAAAACAGTTACAGCCTCACATAATGTATTTCACAATGCATTAATTAATTAGGTACATGTACATATTCATGTTAGAAAATGTTCTTTAACTATCTGTGCTTGATATATGGTTTTCGTTCAGCTCTTGGTCTTTTCTGTTATCCCTGTTTACGTCCGGCAGTTTGTTTTGGTCACTTGCACTTATTTGTTGAATCTGATGAATGAACATAGCTGGACTGGCTACTGCGGTGATCGGAGCAGCGAAAAAGAACCCCAACTGTTTATTGTTGATACAACATTTAAGGTATGGCTTAGTGAAGTGCTGCTATAATCAGATTAACATGTATAATCGCGTGTTTTAATCACAATTAAACCAGGTACGTACCGGCTACCTTCAAATAGCATTGTTGCGCTACAAAAACAGTTGAAATAGTTTTCAACATGTATGTAAAATTTAAGTCGTCTCATGTTGTTTGTTTAGCAAAATCGTCTTGCGAGAAATTCTAACCAATACACTCGTTGAAAAGCCACAATGTTAACTCTAAAACTCTTGGGACGCGGCAGCACACATTTGTGGACTGCTTTGCATATAAACTGTATTTGTATCATATTTAGATGCAAAAGAAAAGAAAACAGACCATATATATTTTATATTTTAATATCTTTTTCATTTTTCATGTAAGTTCTTTGTCTAAATGTTCAAAAAGAAATTAAAGAGATTTTAGTCTCTATTTTGTTCTCTTTATATGTAAATATTAAAAGGGTAATTATATTCTGTATCAATTTACTTATTTGTCATCTCTGTATTATTACACATTTGAAATTGTTTATTCATATATTAATAGCAAATAATATGCATTAGAGAATCTAAAATACTTTCATGCATATAAAACTGATAGGTATTAACTTCAATATTGTGGGACTTAAAAAGCAGGGTCCTCGTACCTAGTGCCGGGTAGAAAAATGTATAGCAAATTCTTAACAAGATATACAAAAAAAATCCAGTACAATACTACCCGACAATCTTTTTTGATTTTTCTTGGCGTGTCCTTGTATGTGTTTACTTTCATGACCGATATTGCTCTAACTGATCATAGCTTTCTTTTTGTATATTTAGAATCAATTTACTGCATTATTGTTAAATGAGATAAAATATTTAAGATATAATGATAAGCAGATTCCAATTTGTTGCTTGACAAAAGACAATTTTTCAGTATTAACACTGGTTTATTACAAAGGTGAGTGGAATAAGACTGAAAAAATGGGTAATATAATATTATGATAAAAGATGTTTAAAACATTATTCTCACAGAAAGAGCTATGGAAGATGACATGTGAATGAATTAATGCCCCAACTGATATGAAGACTGTAAATTGCATGTTATAAACTTCACCTGGTACGATAGAATTGCAACGTCGTGTGATTAGGTTGTATCATAATTATGGTACACATTTATATTGTTTTAGAGAAATCTAAATATTATGCAATCAATTTATTTAAATTCGTTCATATGTACGATAGATTTGCAACGTCGTGTGATTAGGTTGTATCATAATTATGGTACACATTTATGTTGTTTTAGAGAAATCTAAATAGTATGCAATCAATTTATTTAAATTCGTTCATATGCTGCATTTTTTCTTAGATAAAACGGTCACTGAATCGACTGATACTTACATTCTGCAGACGATGCATGGACATCAGGTAGTCAAACTCATTACCACACGAAGCGCACGCATATTCCAGATCAGCGCTTCCCCTCATTTTCAATTCGTCTTCCGATATTTCTTGGCATTTGTTATTATGCCAGTTTTTACATAATGAACATTTAAGACAGTCATCTTAACAGTTTGATTTGCATCCACCACATGGAAAACTGAACATTCGATATTTTTATACTGAAATTAACCATGATTCACTTAAAAATCTCCAATACGGAAAGTAAAAAAATAAATTTTTAAGCTTTATTTCAAAATGAGAGAGAAGGTGATGAATCTGTCAGATTATAAACCTTGATATGATTGCTTGTATTTAACAGCAATGTTTTATTCAGACTGTCGAGCAGTTTATTAATGATCAAAAATAAAAAACTTGAAACTCATCCTATTTCCAAAGAAAACGCAATTGTCAGTACTTACTATGCAGTAAAAACTGAGGCTGATTTTGACAGGTTGCTAGTGAACAAATATTAATTAAGCAAATGAGAGCTTGCCGCTTGATCAATTTTTACAGCATTTTCTTTCTTTAGTTTCTTTTCTTGCAGTCGTCGACAACAAGCGCTTGTGTTTACGATTTCTGTTCGACAATTCGTTTCGTTTCATTTTATGCGATTACCGACAATTTACCTGTTATTGTTCACATTTTTGAACATAACTCTTAGTTTCGACTGCCAAATGACCAAGTTATTTTTCTGCTATTCAACTTGTACCAGGAGGTCATTATTCAATAATTGCAGGTAAAAGAAAACAGCAAGAATGTTCTAATGCCTTTAAATTTGCGTGATTGAAATAGTGATTGTTTTGTTTTTTGTATTTTGTTCTTTAGATCACATAGGTGTTTTATTTGTTTTTTTTTATCACTAAATAATCGGAACGTATCCTCATCATATAACATTTATCTTGGCTGAATAGAAATTTTATTGAACATGATGCTCTGATCTGATATACAAATATACCAGTGAAAAGAGAAAGTAATAACAGAGTAAATTATATGAATCAGTTGGAAAAGACCAGACGCCAAGTTGTAGATTGATGTGTTAGTAATACTAACATTTGTGCTGAACTGGACTTTTCCATATATATATATATATATATATATATATATATATATATATATATATATATATATATATATATATATATATATATATATATATATATATACATACATACACTGGCGTTTAGGCGCCACATGAAAGGGGAGGGGTGTGTGTGCACAAAATCGGTAAGCATAACAATTTTTGCTTTATATTTTCAAAGCTTTGATACGTGCGCGATTTTAGTTCTTGCCGTGGTTCTTGCCGTTCGCGCTAGTTTGATATGGATGCAGATCTACTTCTTGCAGTGGGGGCCATATGTCCTCGTTAGGTCTCTTTCATATGGAAATACTTCTTTTTCTTCTTAACAAACTTGCTCTGGGGACTTCATCTCTACTGAAACAATCTTGTAGTATATAAAACTTGCTACATCCTTTCAAAAGCTCATCTAACGATGCTGCCATAAACTGTAGGCTGTCGACGAAACGCAACTTATCTAAAGACACCGACATATACTATTCAAAATAATTTGGAATACACCTGATTATTTTATCAAGTTTTAAACGGAACTTTACTTTTGGATCACTAAAAGCTTGTACGATTGTATGTCTGTCATAGTCTAGGAAATTGTGAAGAACAACTGGAATAAAACCTGGAGCAGGAAACTTTAGGTAACACTTATCGTGAGCAGCTGCACAATATTGTCAGGTGAAATGATAATGATCACGCACTGTTTTGTTATCAGGCGCGCGTGATGCATGTGTAGCAAACTCTTGTTCACTAATATGACAAAATTATGCTTGCTTGTGATAAATTTCCTGCTGGACCGTTAATTTGAAAATTTGTCTAAACTTTATAAATAAAGTTTGTCTAGCAAAATAGACTAGTTTCAAAAGTGCAAAGCACTTCGCAAAATATTTTGTCCAGCCATAAAAATAATGTCTCATTAACCCAATGGGTCTGGTTAAGGTGGGATTAAAAATGTTACGATAGAGGCCTCAATATGCGTTTCTGTATCTGTTTAGAGAAAAATAGCCTATCAGAGCCAGAAAATCTTTTTATTTGCTACTTTCAATGTTTCGTACAAATATCTAACTGCTTTAGTATTTTAACACATTTAATTTTGACGCAAAATTTAACCTTGCAAAGAATTTAAAGATTTCTTTAGTAGTAAATGTATTACGTGCTTCCTTCTGGACAGTATTTGCAATTATGTGGGCAGTATTTGGTTGTATTTGAGGAGTATTTGGGTGTATATGGGTGTATTTGTGAAACTTGGGCCACCTCATATATGGACATAAATGGCACATGCGGGACAAATGAAGTTAACCTTACACATCCATTTTATCTGTGGCTATTGGAGTTCTTTGAGAAATTAACATTCGTACCCTAAGAGAGAAAAACTAAAACATGTCATAATGGACAAAAGGGTTAATTATCATAACAGTTTCCATTTTGAAAAGCCTATGCCAACAATGGTATATGTATTCTTCGAAATGTCAATGGGTTCAAAATAACCTTTTACTGAATAGTACGCACACGTACTGATCATTACGTATATGAAATTCTGCGCAATGTTACTCTAATGGTTCAGTCTGTGTTCCTGTAGCGTGCATTAGACTATCAGTCACATAACCTAAGATAACAACTGAAGATTATCGTTTTAAAGTACATCATTTGTGATGATATCAGTATTGTTTTCACTTTCATTCGATATATATTTATAACTGTGTTAAGAATCTTGCATGGCTTGCTTTATTCCTTAAATTGAACGTTTATTTGTATTATGTAATGAGAAGCTTTATAAGATGTGTCATGATTCTATCGTTTACAGGAGAAGTTCAAACGAGAATTCCGACAATTGTTTTCTTTCTGTCAGTGCAAAGGTTGTCCCAAGAAACCTGAGGTCATCAGACTCAACGACTTTTCAGATGACAGCGAAGGAGGCAAGAGGTCAGTTCGAATACAATCTGGAAGAAATGGACACCGATGTACAAATGGATATATCTATAACAAACAATCCTTTCACAAGCGAAATATGAATTTTGACATGCCATCTCAATCTACTTTGATCTAAGTAATGTCAAGACTGAATCATTTTATCACGACATATCAACTGTTCTATACTTAAGGTATCTCTTGTCTTGTTTCTAATAAATATTCATCTCATTGAAGACGGGAGCAGCGATTAAGATACCACCATTTATTGTAGGTTAACTCAAGAATAATGGAACTTTTGTCAAGAAAAAAGATTAATGGAAGTAAACGCCGCATACAATTGCCTGAATTAGATCAGTAGAAATGTAATTTTTGTCGTTAGTAAGTATTAACAAGTATTGATGTTTCCTAAGGATTTAAAACTCTGTGAACCGCCTGCACTTGCTTATATGTCGATTTAATTTGCAAACAAGAAAAATCCTGATTCTTTTGTTTGTTCTACGGAATACTCTTAACTGCACATAGCCAGATATGCCAGACTATTGCGCGATTGGCAGAAGTCTCTTACTCTGTGCAATTTTGCAGTATTATTCGTCTTATACGTGAGTACATTCAGTAAATTCAGAATATTTGATTAAAGATTTTTGTTCTGAGCAAATTGTTTTAAACCATTTTGTCCGCTATGAATAATTCAAAAATTGGGTCAAGCATTTAAGACCAAACAATTTCACAACATACGGGACGTAGAAGACACATGCTTATTTTAGAATGAGCATTTGACATGTTGATTTTAGTAGATGATACATACAAGGGTTAGTCTTCAAATGGGATATGTTAGAAAGCCTGGAGTTTATCTGTCAGGCTTTGGCATAATTCATCTAGCAGAGTGAGAATGGTACGAATGCATGTAATACAGAGTTGTAGTCATACAAAGCAAAGATATATATATATATATATATATATATATATATATATATATATATATATATATATATATATATATATATATATATATATATATATATATATATATAGTTGTAGTCATACAAAGCAATTCGTATCTGTAATGATTTACTGCAGAAACAATTTGAATACGATATTTGTGCCTTGCGTTCATCAATACACTCTTATGCTTTGAAGTTAGTGTGGTTAACGATGAAGTGCAATTGTACCTATATGAGCGATTGGTTATCGGTTAGAGTTTCAAATTATTTCTGAGAATAGAATCATTTAAAACTTTCGTTTCTGAAACTTTTTGTTTACTCTCAAGATTGAATAACTTTAGCGTTATGTTCATGAAAGGTTTCTTTATATAGATGAGTTTAGATTTCATTGACATAGTTATGTCAGTGGAGTTATATGTTTTGATGCATACAACTGGGTTCATCTTATCGACACCATTCAAATATATATTATGATCACATGTGCTTTGATTACACTATGTGCTTCCTTTGCAAAGGAACACACTATAAATATCTTTTAATTTTAAAAAAATAAACCTTGACGTCATTGCTTTTCAAACTTGCATCCATTATTTTCATAATTATATCCTCCCATTAGCTTATGCTCTTGTAAAGCTTAAAAAAAATGTCTACGAATTACATGTATATGGTTGCTTAGTTTTCTGTGTCTTTAAATTCCTACGTATTTCTCGCACATTATGAATTGTGTTTACTAAATATTAAAAATATCTACTAAGTCAATACAAATGGTATTTACGTTTCATAAATTTAAAAATAAAATATTTTTGCTTAATACACGCTCACACTGGCTTACATTGGGCTAATCATTACTCCTGGTACCCTGATTGCCAAAAGTCCAAAACCCATGTAACCGATCATGTAACACTTAATCTCTAAATTGTATCAATATACAATTATCAGACATCAATAACATTTAGAACAAAAGTTGAATTTTTAGACTATACATATTTTATGGTAGTGTACGTTTATCATCAAATGAATGTGCTGCGCTTCTAGGTTCGTACAATAATGACAAAGAAGAGAGTGAATCCATCAAGCTTTGTAAAATTGAACAAAAATTGTATTTCCTTAGAAAACAAGGTATAAATAAGGAAAAGGACTTACTGCTTAACAAGCTAATCCACAATTAATCCTAGAATTAATAAATATCAATCATATTAATAAATGTTCTAAGTGAATCAAAGTTCGAATCCCGATGAAGTTCCAAAACGAAAGGTGATGACGTCATCTATAACTTGTTTTGTTCTGATGTGTCAAGAGTTCCTTGTTTAATCGATAAGAATAATATTCCAGTTTGGAATTCCAAATAATTTCCTATAAATGTCTTTGTCCTAGAATTCTGACGAGCACTATTAATTTCCAGGGAAAATTATTTACCTTAAATGTAATTAAAATAAAATACATTTAAGCTCCAAAGGTTAAAATCACACTAGTAACGTGTTTTAATCCTAACCCTAACGCAAATCAGATCACCTGATAAAGTCACGTGATCTCTTTTCAAGTGACGTGGAAACATTACATGCCGTTTATCACGTTTGCCATGTACCGGTTTGACTATATTAAATGAAACGTGCTATAAGATTCAATAATAAGAATGCTGTTTACTACAAAGCTGAAACTGATACCTTCGAGCAATAATATTATAGCGTCCTTCCACACATTTTACGAATACTTACTTAATTTGTTAAGACTATGTAATTAAATTGCTTGTGTGTTAAGTTTAATTTTTTATTTTCGTTTCATTACATTTATTGAAATGATTATTTTCACGGTATTTGATATTTTTGAAAATATTGAATAATTAGAAAGTAAAAGGTATTACATTATCATTCATTTTAGCTCACAATAGTTCATAGATTTTGCAAAAACTAAGTGAAATTGATTGGTTATTACCAAGGTCATTGCCGGCCCACGTGTTAGGTGAGTTATAAACAGTCTTTAATTTTCTATTTCCAGTGTGACAATTTGATTCTACATAGACAGAGCTATTCTGGCATACAGGATAGCAGCCTGTCATTTGAAGTACCATGTGATCTAAAATCGATACTTAGAACAGCAAATTGATATTAAATGTATTCATTCGTATGTTAAATCTTGAGAGCGCAAGATGATTTTATTGTTGAAGCCAAATTGTTTTTAAAGTTAATCTGTTTTTTTTTAATTTGATACCGTATTCTCTAGAAAGCTAAACAAGTTTATTTATTTATAAAAAGTTATGGAAAAAAGAAAGTCAATGGGAATTTATTCTGGAATTCTAAGAGAAACTATTATAAACTGTGATTCAGTTGAGGATCTATTGCCGTACAAAGATTCATCTGATGTTATCGCCTACCATATTAGAACTATATGGAGATTCTAACCAGTATTCAATTTGAACAGTTTATTGATAGCACTTATATTTCAATTCGAGGACTACGTTCACAAATCCTAAGGTTTCTTTCATATCTGTACTGTGTGTTCTAAGGATATAAATTATTTTGTTAAAATTTACAAATCTTGTTGACTTCATTCTTTTCTTTTCTTGTACATGCACGAGCCTACACGTAACAACTTACTGACAAGTAGTTGTTAACGTTAATAGACATACCAGGATCTTTATATATTAAGTGTTTAAATTTGTTCTGTTGTTACTGTTGGAGCAATGATAAACATTTCTTTACGCATAAATTGAACTGTTGCGTTATTTCTGTACATACATGTACATGTACATGTTTGGCTTTACTATTGCTAAACGATGTCCAGTCAGTGCTATATTTGCCTCCCCCATTGATTATACAACCCACATAAATGTGTGTATGTGTATGTTTGTGTGTTGTGTGTCTGCCTGTTTGTAAGTGTATAACCTTTAGGACAAAGTTATAGAGAATTTTCTTTTTTGTCAGTTGATGAACAATATCTAGGAATGCTTTTAAGTTGGCATCTGTCTGCAAACATAAACGCTTATAATTGAGTACAAATCAAGTAAGCAAGGAAACAATGAAAACAGGACGCCATGGTCGTTGCCAAAGCATATATTCATTACTCAAAAATTAATTTAAAATCCAGGAAAAATATAATATTGGATATAAATTGGACTAGAAAGTAGGAGCAAAGGAAAAATGCTTATAATAGAAACAATATTGGACACTAAGATATTGGATGCGTTGTAGGCAAATATTGGACACTAAGCTATTTCGTGCGTTGTAGGCAAATATTTGACAATAAGCTGTTGGGTGCGTTGTAGGCAAATATTGGACACTAAGCTATTGGGTGCGTTGTAGGCAAATATTGGACACTAATCTATTGGGTGCGTTGTAGGCAAATATTGGACACTAAGCTATTGGGTGCGTTGTAGGCGAACTAATCATGAAAGAATAAAAGTACTAATCACCGTAAGTTGAAAGAAAAAATTTAGCAAGCTAATTTCAAAATTACTGCAAAACATAAATCGCAAGACAATTTATACATATGTATGTCCGAAAGTATATTTATAATTATTTGCAGTGATATTCATAATAAACTCAAATCTATTCTGCTTATATTCCAATGGTTTGGAATAATTTCATACACAAACAGACGTGTTGTGTCACAATAATATATTGAAGTATCACAATTATGTAATAAGAAAAGTCTTTAAACCTTTGTACAGAAATTCCAAAATAGATTTTTAATCTTAAAATGTATGAATAA
The DNA here is from genome assembly GCA_016746295.1 of Potamilus streckersoni. Classification (NCBI taxonomy): domain Eukaryota; kingdom Metazoa; phylum Mollusca; class Bivalvia; order Unionida; family Unionidae; genus Potamilus; species Potamilus streckersoni. Next base: position 351,478 of record JAEAOA010001453.1, read on the forward strand.
CTTGTCATGCAAACGAACAAATGAATAAATAAATCGTCTCCATTTATAAGACAGGAATAATTAGTTATATATTTTTCATTACCTTGTATAAAATACAAAGACACATTCAGTACCAGGATTAGGGTCAATTATTTCTTTACAGATCAATTCAACTCTTCAACAATGTCAGGTGCATTAGCAGTGAATGAATCAGAATTTCCAAAGGATGAAACTAATATTATCAAACCGAATCAAATTCACCAACAATATCACTCTCACACCTTCAAAGGTCCAGGGACACTTAAGCAGGCTTATCTATCAAAATGACCTTCTCATATAGTAGTCAAACAAAAGTAGGTTTTCAATAATTTTGCTTTTAAAAATGACTTTTAGATATTATAATATCATTATGTATGTATGTATGCATGTATGTATGTATGTATGTATGTATGTATGTATGTATGTATGTATGTATGTATGTATGTATGTATGTATGTATGTATGTATGTATGTATGTATGTATGTATGTATGTATGTATGTATGTATGTATGTATGCATGCATGCATGTATGTATGTATGTCTGTATGTCTGTATGTCTGTATGTATGTATACCTGTATGTCTGTATGTTTGTATATATGAATGTATATTTGCATAAAAATGCTTGTGAATTAGTCTTTTATCATGGTATAACATATATACAAAATAAAGCAATATAATCTATACACATGAAAGTGTGTCTGCATTCAGAATTTCTTTTCTTTTAATGAGCTTGATGTTAATATGGCACTCCTGGACCAAAACAATTCAATCTCTACAATCACTGGGGATTTAGTTTGTTTTCTAGTTTCTTAATGAATGTAACGGTTGTGATTAGTGAATACATCAAATGGATAAGAAGATAAACTAACAATCTTATTGTGCTAGAAAGTTAGTATTAAAACCAAACAGTCACTTCTGATTATGGGATAATTTCATAACGAAAATTATTATCTAGAGCTATTTTTGTCACAACTCTAATAACAACACAAACTGGGTATTCACCGGGGATTTCAATTGCAATAGGATTAACGTTTTAATAGAACTGAATGAGTTACAATTGAATTAACCACAGCTTTATCTTTAAATATGTAATTGCCTAGTTAGTAAATTAATTCCAAAAGTGATCAAATAATACAGTGCTTCTACTGTCACTATATCTGTGACTGATTCTAATGACAAATGAACAAGCTGAAAAGGAACATTAATAAGTCTCACCCTACTCGCTGAATAATAAAACGTTTACAAAAGGAATACGTCCCATGCAAATATAAAGTGCTTCATAATAAAGACCACGAGAAACTCAAGAGTCTATTAATAGAGAGAAGCTTGAAATAAATCACCAACATGGTACACAGAACATTTTGACATGTATGGTTCATAAGTCTCCTAATTTAAATCAGATATGTGTATTACTTTCAAAATAGAACGTGACCATAACGTCTTAGAAATGAAAACGTTTGAAATAGGTTAGTATTTTTTATGTTGCTTGATTTCCTACCTGTATCAATCAGAAATAACGTACATTTTCTTGCTATATTAAGTAAATGCAGGAAGAGAGAAGGATTTCTGATCAATCTTTATAAAAGTTTGGTGCATCAAAGTTGTATGTATGCATGTATCTATTTTGAGAAGTTTCAGCTTACGGATAATTTTGCCGATATAAAAAGGCAACTTTTATATGCGCTATTGCGATAAGAGATAGATATACCGAGAATGTTGTTTTATAAATACATATGTTTAAGGAAGAATTACCTGAACAAAATAGCCTGCATCTTAAAATCCTCCTGTCACAGCAATAAATAATGTCGTTCCATATAAATACAGTCCTTTTCTCAAGAAACTTCTGAGGAAAGAGACAAGTTTATAGCTTTACTATTCCATTAAAATTGCGAATGATACTCTATAATGATTGAATAATCTGTATAATTCATTTTAATTAAAATTTAAGGTGACGATTTAGGTATCAATGTCTGTGTCTGTTTTTCATTTATCTTCCTTTAATTAATGCGGCTTGTATTAATGACACTATTTTTGTGATGTAGTAAAATGATGCCAATCTGTAGTGTTTCAATTTCTATATAATATTTAACACTTGATGGTCTCTCACTGAGTATATCTGACTTTCTCTTGTTGAAGCCACATTCTCGGGTGATATGTCTTCTTTATGCATTATTTCACTTTGCTTTGACCGAGTTTGTCTTGATTCCAGGGTTAGGCACTAAATTTTAATAAAATATTTCAATTAACCTATTTTTAGTTAATCGCTTCTAAACATCGTCTCTAAAGCTGAAACTAGTATCTGGGTATTATAGATTCATTGCAAATATTTATAATATAAATGGAAATCAAGTCATCATTCAGATGAGACGAATGAAAATCTCAACAGTGAAATAAATACGTTAATAAATACAAGGAACCTTGTTTAATAACATTGAATATGTTAAATAAATTTACTTTAAAAGAACTATAACATTGCAGGAGACGAAACATTTTCTTTAAAGTCAGACGGTAATAATACCAAGTGTTCATTTGATTTAGTTCAACAAAAGATTAAATCTTTACAATGTTTGAAGGTTTCAATGAATAATATTTCAATGTAGATTATGCTATTCCGTGTGCCTTCTTGGACTGACCCAGAACAAGAAAGAATTTGTTTCCATGGCTCAATTGCTTAACGTCCCGAAATTTTTGTATGATATATTTAGCCTATAACGCATAAATAGGTGTTGCTTTTCAAAAATCTCTTGATTTGTGTTATATTCCTCTTGCTTTTTCTACTTCCTAACATGGTTATTGTTATGCACGTTCATGTCATACTGTACTATGTGCTAATTGATTGATAAATCATCGCCAGATCTTAAAGTGTATTTATTCAAACTCTGAAGTATTTAGCATATGAATCGGTCGTTTTCGGTGTGGGATATTCTATCATTCTATTCAATGCTCAGTAAGGACCGCTTCGGTGGCGTAATGGTTAGAGTTTCCGCCTCAGATGCAAGAAGTAGCGGCTTTGAACCCCGGCCGAGCATACCAAAGATTAATAAAATGGTGCTAACAGCTGCCTCGCTAGGCGCTTAGCATTAAAAAAATTAGTGTTAGAATTAGTCGGCCTGGTGTCAGAATAATACGACTGGGTGAGACATGATACTACATGTCTGCGGCATGATGTCCCAGTGTTATACATTGCTATTGGATCTCCAGAAAAGTCATTTTGTCACTGACGTATGCTTACACAGATGAAGATCTAAAGTGGTGGGCTAGTATACTCGTTTCTAAATGATGCCAATTGTAAGATCGAAACTAATTGTCTCATTAAATGTCTTGTTATTTAGTAAAGAAATGGTGATCACCAGATTGTTTGATATAGACCACGTGCAAATTCAACTGCACGGAACGAACGAAGATTGAATACAAATACCGTGCTGCATGGATAGTTAGGCTGGTTGTTTAACTGACATAAGAGTTTCAGAAAGTAATGCCGATGGACGTTCTAGATAACGTTTGTTTTCAGCCTAAATTGTGCTTATGACTGTATGGATAAATTTACCAATATAAACAGATAAGAATAATATTTCCCACTGCTCTTTAGCGAAACGCCCCCGTTTATATCTGATTAATGCATTTCATGTTTTCATGTTCCTTTAATTTGTCACCGTTGATATTTTTGTTAATGTCTCACAAAACACTGAATAATAAGACATCTCCCAAAGCTAATAGAACGTCATCAACTGGATTTAATGAGTAGTCTCTCCTGCAGTATATTGCATATAATTGGTAATTGTGAAAGGATTTATATTGTTAATGCGGAGACAATGCGGACTGAAAGACTAAATTAAATCTCCTACATATAATTAGCATTACGTCTTTTAAGCCTTTGAATAAACAGAGAGAAGCGAAGTTGCATGTGTGACTAGGAATAGAAAATAATGATGTCAGGCAAAATTTTTAAGTGGCTTATCTTCTTTGGTAAAAACAAATAAAGGCAAACAGAATAAAGCAAGAAAAAGTAAAAAATTCAAAATGAATCATAATGAAATCAATGTTCAAGACAGGTACATGAATTAATTTTTCAAGGTAATTCCCAATGTAATTGTAAGTGTGCATGGACAGGAACATGATTTCTCAGCATCACTGTTTAAAAAACCAAGAACCCAACCTTGATGGCATTTTTTTTAAATTTCAATGAACAAATATCGGGGTGGATAGAAATAGGAATTACCAAAATGCCACACAAAAATCAAAACTTACTGGTGAACCTTAAATGAATTAATGAATCAAAACTAGATGACCGTCTTGTTAATAAATAATATTCAATTTCTGAAAACGCCTTCACGATTGCGAAGGATCGCATCTATCTGCTTACTTTTAATATTTGTCATGAATATGATAACATAGTTCGGCATTACAATTTGGTTAGCAGAGATTCCCCGTCGAAATAAAATAGGTAATAACCATCTAAGAATATTTTTTTTAAACAAAAACAAACAATACAGTATTAGCATGATTGTATCAATCAAAAAGAAGTGGAGATTAGAATATATGGATAACTTCCTTTTTATTTCAACATTTCATTTTAAAACGTTTCTATTGATATCGTGTTGTTTATCTTCTCCTTTGGGCAGAATTATCGAGTTTCGATATGGCACACTCCATTGCATTAAAATGCATATAATGATTTTATGTGAAGAAAATAATATGTTTTTAATTTGGGCTAATATCTAAAATAAAACTGATGCATCATGCTGTATCTCCGCTGACAATTGTATGGTTTATTAATGTATTTTGTATGTAAGGCTTCCTTTCCGGATCATGTTGACAGGTGTAGAATCCTTACAGATGAATGCAGTTTAACAGTACAATAATATCTGCTAATAACGGAAGACACATTTAATTAAATTTGTATATGAAGCGCTGTATGATTCTCTCCGTTGATTTGCGAAAGATGAAAATTAATAAATTCATTAGATGGGAAAAAGTTGTCGTCAGTTTTCACAATTTTGCAGGTGTTTGTCGAGGCCTTATGCCAAAGACTGTGAGCGCCAAAACATTTACGGTACGCATGGCGTGTCAATGGTTTGCATACCGCAATCATAGTCAGAAAGATGCTGGCTCGTATCCAGCCAGAACAGGTTTTGGTATGTCTTTGGGTATGACAATTAACTCCAATCGGCTGGGCATAGAGTCTGTCACATTTTGACGTGTCTTTAAAAACCAATCACTCGTTCAAACTATTTGTTTGCATTAATGCTATCTACAGCTACTTCTTCAGAACTGAAACAGACAATATCTAAGATTAATCTATGATAACATGTCATGGTTTATTTACAAAGATGTCATCATTTAATCATAGAGTACTCTTTCATTAGGAGTTGGAGTGGATTAGTACACCTAATTGGATAACTGACCGGGAGAGTATGCTTTTTAATAGCCATTCATTTAATAATTGAAGAGGAAGTAGATTAAAAGTCATCTACTCATACGCTGTCCTTGCATTTATGGACCATGCTTGGAAGAAATTTAGACGTATTAAGCATGGATCATTCAAAGTTGTTAAGAAATATATTCGTATTAAGGATGGACCGCTCAAATTTTGGAAGAAAATTACTCGTTTTAAGGATAGATCACTCAGACCAGATGCTACTTTAGGCGCAGTGCTATGGGATTATATATAAAAGTGACCTTTGCTAGACGATCAACATTAGCGATGTCTGCAACATTTCGTATCTGGTAGGGGATCAACAAACAGTATGAACAAACTGTACTTCCAATCAAAGTATTGCCTGTAAGGTGATACTATTTTATCTACATCTCCTCGTTGTAAACTTGAGTTTAGAGTGACAACCTTGCCTACAAACAACTCAAAACAAGAGTTTGTCTTTGACATGATACAATTTCCTTTAACATCACTTAAACAAACATAATTTATTTATGCTAAGGAAATATTTAATCGAAGAGGTCTTCAAAATATCCTCATTCCTATTTGAAATTATCAATTTCTTCTTTTGTAATGATTATAAGTACATTAATATCTATAGATATCAATATGAAAACAAACAGGATAGAGAAAAGCGTATTATTATCAAGCAATGTAAATTGTCGTCCGAGGATGAGAATAAAAGTAAAAGAATAAAAAAGAGTAATAATTGGAATAAGAGGTTTTAAAAGAATGTTTAAATACAAATATATAAAAATTAAATTAAAAGAAAATTTTGAATGCCGGCTCGTATTTTAAATTCGTGACCTCTTGTTTGGCAACCGTTACTCACAGAAAGAAAAAAAGGATATATATATATATATATATATATATATATATATATATATATATATATATATATATTTGTATATATATATATATATATATATATATATATATATATATATATATATAATTGTATATATATAATTGTATATATATATATATATATATATATATATATATATATATATATATATTCTCCTGCAATTTATGAAGCTTAACTAAAATACCTCCATGGTATATCTACTAGGTAATAAGACAAAACATTCGTTTGCAGTAGTAACATACAGAAAGATGTTTAAACATAACCTTATATTAATCAATGCTCTCGCTAAATACCTAAGTATATTGAAAATCAAAATAACAAATAATTTACAACATAATAACGTAATCATGATACTTCTAAGTAAGGTACGGAGGCGAACCAGAAGTACAAGTTGTCATATATGACATCGTATGCGTCGTCATGGTAACCCAATTAAAGTGGTTTTGAAACGATGATATTGTTTTATGTTTCGCACCGAAAGGATCCAATACTTCTCAGTAAAAAATAAATGATTTGTTGTCTTAGCATTCGAAATCTGAAAGGTTAATTGGATGTAACATCATTTAGATTCCTGGAATATACATATGTTGTACCATTTTGTCCGTGGTCCAATTAAGGTACATGAGATAATGCAAAGAATCAAATAGGTACCATTTAAATGAATCTATTACGACTCAATGTTTTTAAAATACGTAACGGAAAAGAGATAAAATAAAAAGTTATGTAAACATCAACAATTAATTTATTTCCCTAAAATAAAAAAGCGAAAATGGAATTAAATCACGAATGTTTTATCTCCAGTCTTAATGATTAATATTCAATTCCAGTGGTATCCCAAATAAGATCAAACGCTGAAGGTGTTGATGTGCCTTTATAGTAGCATGTGAAGAGGCGATGTGCAACAATTTTTTCATAAATTCAATTAATATAATCCAATATGTTCTTCTTTATTCCAAGACTACGTCTCATTACAAAATTATTATTATGAGCCCATTGTAGTTCCAGTGAATAAATAAATTGTATAAGCAAATTCCAGCCCAATAGTTTTCAGTACTCAAAATTATAACGCCTTTATTTTTTAACTCGGTCGCGAATAGCAGTTTTAAAAATAACAATAATTAACACAACCAATTATTAATGTAACCGTCCTTTCTATGGAAATTCTCTTAGTATAATTATACTATAGAATGTGGTACACATCATGTAGAATAAGGTTTTTTTTAATGAAAGAAATCAAATAAACTAAACCCAGACGCAAAGAAATATCTTTACTTTTATTTATATTGGTCCTTACTTTTAACCAACACTAATATAATTTATTTTAGCTATTACTTGCTCATAAAATATAAATGGCTGGTCAGTAAAAATGATCTTGATTTTGGACAAGGCCAAAAACAAAATAAAATTATCTATAGTATATGGACTAACGTCTTAGGTGGTCAAGTGGGTTAGAGGTCGTGTGTTCGAATCCAGGACGAATTGACTTAAAAGACTTAGAAGAATTGTATTTAATTTATAAAAACAAAAAATATGGCAAATAATACAATCAAATGTCAATCATTCACCCATTTAGTCAATGACTCATTTAAATGATCAATCAACCAACTTATTTATCTACGCATATCTTTCAGGGGATGTATGTATGTATGTATGTATGTATGTATGTATGTATGTATGTATGTATGTATGTATGTATGTATGTATGTATGTATGTATGTATGTATGTATGTATGTATGTATGTATGTATGTATGTATGTATGTATGTATGTATGTATGTATGTGCGTGCGTGCGTATGTATGCATGCATGCATGCTTGTATGTAAGTATGTATATATGTATGTATGTATGTATGTATGTATGTATGTATGTATGTATGTATGTATGTATGTATGTATGTATGTATGTATGTATGTATGTATGTATGTATGTATGTATGTATGTATGTATGTATGTATGTATGTATGTATGTATGTATGTATGTATGTATGTATGTATGTATGTATGTATGTATGTATGTATGTATGTATGTAACGCGAATTTGATCGTTCTGAATACACTGATGCACTTCAGCCAAACTGCTTAGTTTCCCAAAACGTAAGATTTAAAACTTCATCTTATTTTATCATACAATTTGGACTTATGATAATAATAATAATGTTCACCAGAACCTAGGACAGCTTAGAGCTGATGTTAGTCAAACTGACAAAATGGAAAGTAATGTTGAATTGTCATTGCACAGTAACCGGTCCTAACGTAGCAGTCCTAATTTTATCAGAACGGTCAGCAAAATCGATGTTACCGATGCTGTTATTATTAAATCATCAACTTTTGTCCTCAGATCGGCACAATACAAGATGGTAGAGTAATGTTAAATTTCTTTGTTGGCAGGGTATTCCATGTTCAACCAACCGTTAGCTTTCTCCAGCATCTATGTATATGTGGATGCTTTTATTATGCTGATAGTAACAGTAAAACACAGAAATAAATGTAACCAATAATAATAAATCTTTGTGGAGAAAACGATAATATGCATGTTCTTATATATTCGTCAGTGGCATATGTGAATGCATACGTTCAAAACAACGTCATTTATATCAGAAGACAATAAAACAATACAATAGCCCAACTAGGAACAATAAGATGAAAATGATCGCAATACGTTAGCGAATGATTTTTCCTTTTCTCTAACCTCCCCCCGGCTTAAAATACCACAACGATCCTATCTTCCTCTATCGAACTCTCCTTGTAATATTTTACGAAAGAGTTATTTTGTTGGATCACGCAAAAGACTGGCAGGTACAATACTTATAATCGATTTTGCAACAAAGTTAAGGAAGTTATTGATTAAAAGACACTAGTGGTGTAGTAATAATTTCTAATGAGAGACTGTACAGCATTTGGCTGTATAGTATGTGGAAATGTGAACGATTGATGTATATAATCAGAGAGAGAGAGAGAGAGAGGGGGTATGGATGGGCGGTGGGTGGTGCATTAAATTTTGTTATGATTAGTAATTATATGCGTCATATTGTGAACAATATTATATAGCGCCAAGAATGTGAATTGTACATTGCATAATTAAATTGAATTGAATTCTTAATTTCGTCAAACACTATAGTGTAGGACTTGTGTTGTAACTTTGACGACTGTTTGGGATTCGATTCAAGATCCTGTACGTCTTTTTATAAAAGAACATATTCACTTTGTATTCTATTGAAATAAAACTCTATGTTAAGTTTTAAAAAAAAATTGATGGGTTTTGGAATAGTGTCGTCACACAAACCAAATGTTGCAATTGAAGGCCATTGTTGATCTATATCAGAATAGTCAACTAAAAAATGGTAAAAGATCGGGGTTGTTTTCTCTCATTTATTTCGTCACATTTTAGCACTTGTGTGTGCAAGTTTACAAACAGGTTTTCCAAGCGTACACTCACGTGCTTTTTATAGGCACTGGATTTCATCTAAGTCCTAAAGAATCTAAATAGGAGTTGAATCTGAACTTTATAATGTCCATTGATAAGAAGGTACGTGAAAAGGAAACGATCAACTTTGCAATTTCATTAATGCAATTAATACTTTAAACACGATACCACAATACGATAGACTTGATATTAAATCAAACTATAAAATGCAAAATTGAATACCCACTGATAGAAAACATTATGTCAGACACGACATTAAAGACTTTTAATAATCCATTAATTGATTGTTACTGGAGGTTGCTAAACGGTACTAAAACATAACGGGTTAGTGACGAAAATCATCATATTAGAAAGATATACAATACTCATCGTTAGATTTGTATTGTTGTGTTTTTGTGGTATCAAATTAAGTAACGGTATAGTCCGAAAATGGGGATGAACAACAATTTTGTAAAATCAAGCAAATAATTTATTTTCCATAATAATAAGTGCAAATTTAAAAATAATTTACAGAATTATGAAATTAATAAGAATAATAATAAACGTTTTATCAGAAGTCCAATTGTACAAAGTTGCAACTGAAATTCCGGTTGAAATATTCCAGATAAGTTCCAGTACTGAACGTGTTGATGTGATCGTTGTTTCGAATAAGTTGATGAGCCAATAGCCTGTATGGTGGCGATGAGTTTTGATGTAACACAATAATATAATATAAACTTGTTCTCGTATGCAGTACCTTTTATTCAAAATTAACATTCCTGCCCGGAATGTTATTATTAATGCTCACATTGTAGTTCAGTGAATAATACAATTAAATAATTCCACACCATGAAATACTGAACACAAAATATTATTTTAATGCAAATATGAGTACGTTTTCAGGTAGATGCATCATGTATAAGTCTACAACACATAATTGGAACCAAGATGAGGGTTAAAGGTTCAGTTCAGGGTCATTCTTAGCTGTCATCAAGATACAATCGGTTACTATAATTATAGCAAAAAGATAGCAAAACATCGGGTAGACCAATGTTTACATGTGGGAATTCAGGTGTCCTAGAGTCAAATTGAGAAAAAAGATTATATTGTCTACAAAGATCAATGTACCAACCGTAATTCATCTTGAAAAAACAATATATATATATATATATATATATATATATATATATATATATATATATATATATATATATATATATATATATATATATATATATATAAACAAATAATAAGAAAATCCAACAAATCAGACAAATTAAATATACATTACGTCATACAAAACACAAATTGAATCTAATTTCTTTAGAGCAATTAATCAATTTAACAGTTTTGTCTTGAAGTATTAGCAATGTGATTTGGTATTGCTTTAGAGTTGTGGTGATATTATTCTTTGCCTTTCTGAACACGATTTTGATCTTGTTTTCTCATCAGTTTGTTAACTTCACTTGCACTTTTGGTTAAGGGTGTTAGCTAAGCATCATCATGTATAAAGAGGTAGTAAACCTCAGAATCTCCTGCAACCATATGAATTAAACGTAACACCTTATTTCATGATCGATATTATTTTTTATGATTTGAAATTGTCTCGTGTCCTTGAACAGTTATTTTATATCTCGGCATTTGCAGGTGTTCTATGCACAGGCTCTGCTGTACCAATAAAGTGACATTAATGATCATTGTCATTTTTAACTCATTTCTTCTTTTTGTCAGCTACAAAAGTGTTTGCCCTACTATTAGAAATTGTGTTCTAGATTTTAAGCTTTCCTTCGTTACCATGATGTCTTTTTCTTATAAATGACAGTACATTCCCAACAAAACTTGAACCACTATCATATTAACAGTAGCTAAGGTATCAACAGATTTTCAAAAACTATTCAAAATGACGCTGTGTTGTTTATTCCAATGACTCTTTAAGAATCCCATAGAAGCCTTTCCTCCCGAAACTTTATCTTTGCAGACTTTCTATCTATGTAGATTTATATACAGGCATCGTGTTTATAATATACATCGTTCATTGGTTCTTCCTTATTCCAGGAGTCATTAGAAGACATCGTTCATTGGTACACTCTCATTCCAGAAGTCACTAGAAGATACCGTTCACATAAAAATGTGAAGCATCCAATATTATTATGTTCATATACTCTTATTTCAACAATGTCACCCTTCATTTATCATCGTTGATAGTAACATATATCTTCTCATTTAGAAATATTTTCCTAGACTGAGTGTGTAATAAATATGTAGATGGTTTAATGAGCAACTTGTTGAATTAAGGTAATGATCGCGTTTTATACATTTTCCTTTCTTTTCACGATTTGAAACAGATTCGGTTCCTTATTAACTTCCGCGACCATAAACGAAATGCTAAAAGAGATATTCGAGAATAGTGCAAGGGGTTCATTTTTTCTTATTGCGTTTTAGCAAAAACAATCCGTTTATTTGTAACATTCATGTTGCGCATTTGAGCCAAATTTCTTTATTAAAATCTTCCACTCACCGGTATAAAAAATTGTAGCTGAAATTTTAGACGAGTTGGCAAAGTTTGCTTCTTATGTTCTCGAACGTCAAAATGAGATGGCACGACACATTTTGGACAATACAAATAAGTTTACATATTTAATAGTGAAATATTTCTGTGAAAATTCCATGCTCTTGTCTTTTAAGCGGCGATCAAAGAAAATCAAGCAGTAATACAACTGATAAAGGAAACAAGAAAATGATACAAAAGGAGTTATCGTAAGTGGAGGGTGGAATAAAATGAACAATCTCCATTATCGCAGGCCGTTAATGAATTTGAATGTGTTTCGTATATATAATTAACTTATTTGTGTGTTAGTTTAAATTTATTTTATTTGTGTTTTTGTTTCATTGCATTTTCTTGCAATAATAACTTTCATGCGATTTGATTGTTTTCTAAAATTTCAGTCTTAGATACGGATATTCTAGACTACGTGCTAAATGGCACTTGTTTATTACGTTGTTCAAATTAGTGATCACATAGCGTCGTCACGCGAGCCACCATGTAATCTAAAGTCATAAGTTAAAAAAGACGATTTCTAATAGATTTATTGGTCGTATTTTAGACCATTAGAGTTCAAGGTGTGTTGATGGAGATGCCAGTTTATACTGAAGTTCATCTATTTTCTGGATGTTAATAATGCAAATTCTGTAGAAAATAACAAAAGTGCTTTTCTTTATAAATCATTTGGGGAAAATGCATTTAGTGGAAATTTTTTATGGAACTCTAAATGAGAACATTATGAATTGTGATTCAAAGGAGAACTGTTTTATCAGTACAACGACCTAATGTGACCTCATATTGGAATGTCATCGAGATTCGAATCTGGACTCAATATTATTTAGTGACAGGACTTAAATTTATGTTCAAAAATAGGATTGATGTTCGGAGAATATAAGCAAACTAAGTCCAATTTCATATATTTTACTGTTTTCTAGGGATATTATTATTTTGTTAAAACTTACATAGCTTGATGGCTTCACTCTTTTCTTTTGTTACTTTTGTGCAAGCATACATGTTACAATGTCAATGACTTTCTTATACTCATAGGCAAACAATTCATAGACAAATGACACCTAATTGACAACGTTCTCAAAATGCCTTTGATTCAACATACTAAATAAAATTTTATCGATCATAAAAATTCTCACGTTGCTTGTGAAGACGAGCCCAACTCGTCAAAAATAACTTTAGGAATAAGATAATGTGCTGCGTTTAATTTTGTAAATCATTCTTATTGGAGTAAAAGCAAAATTTACCAATTTATCAAAACGTCTGATTTTACTGTATACCTTATCAAATTTATATAATAGAACATTAAAGTCTTTCAATACCAAATGTTGAAAAGTAATTGTCATTTTATGAAAATGTTCCAAAATCCTCATTAGCGACATGCGATGAACTCAGTGTATTGTTTGTGTCTAAGTAAAATTCTAATTTTTCAAACAATATCTGTTTCTTTACAAATTCAGTGCATACCCTACACGAGATGCTAAAAAAAATTATAAAATATAAAAGGTGCTGTGAAAATAATTTGCTCTTTTCATGCCAGCTGAGATTAAATCAAATTTATCTGTCATATAATATATAAAGGAAATAAAAAGAGATCAGAGGCATTGATCTAAGTCGGTTGAATGGAAGAAGATAATAAAGCTTTACCTATGCAGGCCGTTATTAAATTTGAATGCCAATAAGTTCCTTATCTCCATAGGTTGAGATTTCCTAGAAAAAAATGAACATTTCCTATTTTAGATTATAACTTATTAAATGTCCATAACAGTATTCAATTGTTGAAATACATTTGACATCTACATGGCACAGATTTAGAATTTCAAACTTTCAGCTCAATTGAATGAAAGAGATGCAACATTTTGTTTGAACAGGTACGAGGCGTTGCTAAGACATAATCTGTGAAAAGTGTTTTCGTTCGCCAACAAAGATAGACATTATATCTAATCTCTAACGTTCTAGTTTGAGTTGGATGGTGTGCCGAATCGTCCGCCATCATGGCAGGAGAAGAATATAATTACAGGAAAAAGGCATTAATGCTATTGCTTTTTTCAGGACCTATAAGTATGGTTTGTTGCTATGAAAATAAAATGTCAGCTGTTTGCTATTATTTGAGAATATTACAGCAAAGAATCACATTAACGTTCACTTCTGTATGTGGGCGATAAATGTATAGTACTCTTACTCTACACCTTGTGTCAGTTTCTAAATTCTGTCATATTCTCCGCCAGTCCCTAGATCTATTAAAACACGGACCTCTCTAACACTGATACTAGTTTAGAGAAATTTTGATACGCATTATTAAAAATTTGATTAACACAAACAATTTTAAAACAAATTAATAATGGTATTACGGATATATATATATATATATATATATATATATATATATATATATATATATATATATATATATATATATATATATATATATATATATATATATATATATATATGTGTGTGTGTGTGTGTGTGTGTGTGTTTGTGTGTGTGTAAAGAGAGAGAGAGGCATAATTCATAATTCAATGCATATAACTGTTAGCTTCTTATACGCCTTTCTAGACCTTTTTAAGAACTCGTTTTATTATCGGAGTCCATGTCCAAAGCATTCTTAATATTGAGCTATTGTGCATTACGTTGCTTCTGCAACATTACTTGATAACCTGCTAAGAACTATGAAAGAATTCTGACAATCATAGTAATTATTTGAAAATATTATATCAAATATAATATACAGTATTATATTTCTTTACGTTACTCATTTTTTGACCATTTGACCATATAGCACTAATGTAGGATGGCTGTATTGGTACAATTGGAACTGCCAAATACTTCACCAAATTTGACTTTATTCATGGATTTTGACAAATTCCACTAAAAGGGCAAAGAAGGAAATTTCGGTATTTGTGACTTCAGATAGACTCTACCAAAAAAAAGTAAAGACGTTCGTGATGACGGGTTCCCTAAGTACTTTTCACGCTTGATGGATATAATTAATTCCGGTCTATATAATTGTAATGCTTACATCAATGATGTCACCATCTACAACAACACCTAAAAAGAACATCGTACAACGATTCGGAAAATCTTCCAGAGACTTACAGATGCAAATTTTACAATAATTTATGTTAAGGTTAGTTTTGCCGTGCTTGTGTAACTTTTCTAGGGCATATCGTGGGGCATGGTCAAGATAAACCTATAGACTATACGGTCAAGGCTATCTGGGATTTACCTCTGCCTGTCGGTAAGGAGTAACTGATGAGCTTTTAGTGCATAGCCGGATACTATCGAAAGTTTTGTTCCAATTTTTCCAACATTAATGAACCTCTGACAAGTGATGTGATGGGATTATGATTTTTAGCGTAGCTTTAACAATATTTTAGTCATGTTGCTATGATATCTGCAGTGTGGCAGTTTATATTGATCTTACAATATTGTCAAGTAAGAAAAATAAGTTTATTTGGACTGAACAAGTTCAGGAAGCTTTTAGGTTAAAAGCCATGCTCAAAAGTGTACCCGTTCTTACAGCTCCAAATTTCTGTCAGCCATTTAAATTATCTGTGGATGATAGTGATGTTGCGGTTCAAGCAGTTTTGATTCAAGAGGAGATAAATGGTATTCAACACGAAGTGTGCTATTTTTCAGAGACATTAAACAAGCACCAAGATAACTACTAAAAAATCTGAAAGGAATGTTTAGCTTTAATTTTGGCATTACAGCATTTTGAAGTTTACATTAGCTCAGATCCTTCTATTGATATTGTATATAGTGATCACAACCCTCTCACTTTTATCGACAAGATGAAGAATACAATCCAAAGATTATTAAGGTGGAGTTTGTTTTTGTAAGAATATAATAATAACATAAAAGGTAATGACAATTATATTGCACATGTAGTTTCCAGTGTGTAGAACTATAAGTCATCAGTTCTATTATGTAATATTGTTTCTCAAGTATATTTTACATATGATAAAAATAAAGCTTAATTATATAAACCATTCTTTCTTCTTGATGGGGAAGTGTAACTAATATGGTTTGAATTGCTTGTGAGTTACTTTAAAATTCTTTTTTATTTTAGTGTAATATTTATTTTCACGGGTTTCAATAGTCTTTTGTAAGAGTACATTTTATCTGTAGAGAACCAACAAGTATTTCATTAGCATTATTTTAGTAGACCTCTATCAAACACTAGGTTACAGGAAGTTGAAATGATTGATTAGTATCAGGTCATCCATATGATATTTGTGTGATCACATTGTGTCATCCACATTTAGGTGCACGTGTCAAGTGCAATGTGTATAGTCATCATGTGACCTATCACAAGTGTCGAAATGAGGTTTTAGTGGAGTGTAATACCCAGTATCACTGTTTTTGTAATTCAGTCGTAAATGTACATTGAAGAAGTCAAAAGTATTTTCTATTGTGCCAGTTTTGAGTTATTTGGTTGTTGTTTTTTTTTTTGTTTGTTCGTTTTAAAATAATTAATATTTTCTTTAGAAAATAAGTGCTTTGTCAATAAAGCTTTGAGCAGAGACATTCAGTGCAAACTATTCAGAGTGCTAATGCAGTAATATTCTTTTGTGATTCATAAAATTCAACGTAGAACTCTTGACATCAATGCTTCAATCGTATGACATGATCGTCCGCCATCTTTGAACTTCGCCGGGATTCAGGCTTGGATTTATTTAGGACCTTTTAGTGATAGGATTTGTGTTTCAATTATGGGATTCAAACTTGGATTATATTCACAAACTGTAAGTCCTTTCTATATTTTGTACTGTGTTTGGTAGGGAAATATATTAGTTTTGTTAAACTTTACAAAGTTTGCTCTTTTCTTAATTAGTTTGAACGAGCCGAGATTTGTAACACTAAAACGTGAAGCAGATATTCAGCTCTATATAGCAAACAACCATTGTAAATGTATTTTGATGCTAGTGATGTAAGGGTGCGGTTGGTGACGTATTAAGTGAAGATGATAAAGGGTATGATCATCCACCATTCAAATTTTCTAAAACGAGATGTAACAAGCAGAAGAGAAATTATTCCATCATTGAGGATTGCTGCTTGGTTTTAATATTGGTTTTGTAGTGCATGCTTATACGGATCCTTCTCGTTAATTCTATTATTTGTTCATAAACCCCATACTTTATCAAGAATTTCTTTACAATAATCAATAAAATGGAACACACAAATCTATTGTTTAATGGAGGCTGATGCTGCATGAATAGGACGAGGATATTAGGAATACAAAGGGAAAGCAAAAACTGATCGAAGACGCAGTTTCACTTGATAGAAGTATGACTAATTTTAAGGATACATTTATGTATTTCACTAGGTCATATTCCAATGCAATTTATTTAGTATCCTCTAATATGTATGATTAACTAATATTTTAACGAAATCGTTATTGCACAGATCATTCTTTATCTTTATGAGGAAAGCTGTTATTTGTACATTGTGTATATTGTGCTTCCCTTTTGGTTTTCTATTGTGATTAGCTTTTAAAGTCAATCATAATAATAAAGTTGTCTACATGTTTGGGGTGATTTACCTCTGGATGCTTCAATCATGTGGCAAATATTGATATACAGAGCTGTAAGAGCATATACTTGTGTGACTTGATTAATTAATTAATTCTTATTTCCTATTTTCATATGTTTATATAGTCCATATATAGTCCATTTAATGTTGTATTTATATATAATTTAACAGGAAACCACTTGTTTAGCATTCCTTGGAATTGCAAAGAGTTATTTGACTCTGGACTAGATTATTATGAGAATATTGTGAATTTATTCCAAAGGGTTGTGTCATTTTGATAGACTAACATCAGGACATCCGAGGACCTGGAATTCATTCAGGAAATGCAATTCATTTGGATTTGTGTAAAGCTTTAAAGGATTGGTTTTAATTCATGCTATTTTAATTGCCACTCAAATGTCTATTTTAGAACTTGCAAAATTTTATATTTTTTTTCTGTTGCTCAGTTTAAGACCATAGAGTTGTAACACTAGATCTAGCAAGGTTTGCAAACATTCAAATAATCGTGCAATGTATTATTAGCAACATTTGATAGTCCATCAAATTGTGTGGTCTTCTACAGCAAGTAATTAGCTACGTTTAGGTGTAGCAGAGTCCTTCTTGTTCTTTACCAGCTGCGCGCAAACATACTGAGAACAGTGGAAAGTCTTCGATTAAACGCGTAGACATGTAGAGCTCACTGAGAACCATACTTAGGGAATTAGATAATAGTTTACTTCCACTGAATAACTTATGAACAAATTTTTAGTCGTAATTTGCTGAGAATATTGTAGATGAGCGACCACTGTTTATGTGAGCCAGCAATGGCTATTAGTACCCAAGTTAGCCAAACGGAACAAATGTTATGTGCATTTGTTAAAATTGTGAAAATACCTACAAGATTTGGTCTTCAGAGAAATTATGAAGAAGGGACAAGAAGAATGAACGGATATATAGACAACAGATATGGCGAGAGCAACAAAAACAAAAACCGCATAGGCAACTGCTCAAGGGTTAGAGACAGTCAATGCAGAGTGGACACTAAGTAGTTCTTCTTCCGTAGACGTATGTCCTGTGCGAGACGCGACAGTCATTGCAAATATTAAAGATGATCAGGACCAATTGCAAACGAAAAACAACCCTTTCCATGGCTACCCTGAAAAGACATTAGTCGTATGTTTTTCTACCCATATACGTCTGTAGGCTTCATGTCTGTGTGTTTGTTTTTGCAAACATAAAAATCATTTCTCTTGTTTGTGTGTGTGTGTGTGTGTCTTTAAGAGTATAATTTTGAATCTCTGGTTTTGTTTATTAGTTGTGAAATAGTGTCTGTTTATGAAACATAAAGTGAGTTTATTTACATTATATGTGATACTATATCTTTCAAATGCCTTTGTCTTGTGCGTTACGTATTTTCCATGAGAATTTTTGATCTTCACGTCCGTGATATAGGCATATAAATTGAAGCGTTCGCCATTATGGCTATATTTACATCAAGTTCGAACTCTAAACGAATCATCATATAGACTGCAAGCCAATGTACGGACACCAACGCCAGTAATATTGACTAATAGTACCCTAAGTAACGGGTGTGCAAGTAACTGGATCCTGAAAGCCGGTATTAAAGAACAAAATTACTATTAGTGTAGGATAATACGGGTGAGGATGTAGGAGGTAACACAGTTTATGTGTCATGTATTACAGTCAGGACAAAAAAGAATAAAATGCCGGAGAATTGCAGGAAACAACTCACCAGAGCTAGCGACCATTGTTTATAATAATTTCTACAACTCCAGTTATTAAGCAGAGAAATTTCTTCTGACGAATCGAATAGAACAACTTCCACAACCCCAACAAAACCATGGCAGATAATTATAACTGATTATGGGGCTCAGACAGAATTAACATAATCAAGAATGAATCGTCTCTTTCAATATGTGACTGCAGCATGCATTGGACGATAGCAAGCAAGTCAGCAAGTTGATCAATGCGGTGAAATGCATTGCATGGAGATATCTAAAACAGGAGACCAAGACAACAATGGCAGTTATTAGTACGCATTCCAAGCGTATCTTGACCACTCTTTGCCTAGTCTGGTGGAAGCAGCAGAAAAACAATATGGAGACAGGTGTTTGAGGCATCATCTGAAAATTGGGAATACCACCACACAATATTTAGTCTGCCCATAAAAGAGCTCTTCGTAAGGCTTCAATCAAACTGCCTCTTATCTACG
Source organism: Potamilus streckersoni (assembly GCA_016746295.1). NCBI lineage: Eukaryota > Metazoa > Mollusca > Bivalvia > Unionida > Unionidae > Potamilus > Potamilus streckersoni. The sequence goes on from JAEAOA010001453.1 coordinate 371,505, forward strand.
AGTTTCCATTTTCGCAATGTATTCCGTATTATAATAATTCATTAAAACATATTTTGATCCTTTTGTTGCCGTTCAAAATTAACTCACTTCCCAATAGTGATGAAGAAACTAACTAACCTCTTTCAATACCAATAATTTTAGATGACTTCAGTTCAAGATACGTACGCTCTATACACAAAATTATAAATAGGAAACTTTTTAACAAAAAATATGCATGATTCTAATTAAGAATGGTGAATACACAGAACTAGCAAGAGGAATTATCACGATTTAGATAATGTGCATAATGTGATCTTAGCACGATTTGGTGTTTCAATGATTATCCGGCCGACGTTTGGAGTCTCCAGCCGAATTTCTTTCCTCCCCAACCTCGCTCGGACATGCAAAAATTAGTGCTTGCGCCGTATCCCACTCGCATCTAAACAGGTACCTTGATGGGTGACGTCACAGAGGTATTATCCAATTATGTGCAGCGTCTTATAGTGGAACTTAAGAAGAAGAATTTCAATGAGTGTATCGGTTTTATTATCACTCATTCAGCTAATAAACAAGTTGAATGGGGCTTTAATGCCTCTAGTCTCCTAATTAATTAGCACACTTTGTGTACAGAAAGGTGTGAGGGTGTGGTTTTCTCCCGGGCTCACAATCACCTAAGTATCCTACTTCCCGAACGGCGCAGTATATTTCTTATCCAAACTCACGTGATATTGCATTCTGTCTTCTCATTGTTGACTAAATAAGAAGAATGACTAGACGAGTAACAAGTTGAACTAGGCTTTAGTAAACCTGGAGTATGTGTAGCATGTTCTAGGTGAAATGGAGGAATTAATCATATATGTCATTAGGATAGATCTCACGAGGGGTATGATCCGGTTCAAAAGAACTAAACTGTTAATACTCTCTTTGCTACGGGAAGAAGTATAGAAAGAAAATGCACAATTGGCAGAGGAGAATAAGCAGAAGGAACACTAACAATTATTACTTCAATGGCAAGAACAACAAAAGATTAAACTCATAATTTCACAGACAGATGACTGGCAAAGTAAGGCTAACCATCCTTATTTTGCCCTTCCTCTATATAATACTCATTGAAGTGGGAATAAATGGCTTAGATGATGTGGTTGTGGTTTCCAACCCTGGTCAACATAAACTGGTGGTAACAGAAGCGAAAAGGATACGTTTAAGGGCTATATGCATTTCTAGAAAAGACACTAATCGTTTTGCCAAACATCGTTTATGATTAAATGTGTTTGTTTGTAAATATCTTTTTCTTTTCAACACAAAATAATCTTCTTTCCTTCTCCAATGTTTGTTTGCTTGTGATAATATAGTGGGTGTCTTTAAAGTACTTACTAACACGCGTCTGTAATGCTCTGTGTGTAATATGTATATTGTTTTGGGGTTGGTTGGTTTAGCGCATTGCTGGATTTGTCGTTCTCTTTGAGAATGTTTTCCTTTCTTCACTTTTGTATGGTATTGGTAAGTTTGTTGACTGTTGCATAGTATGCAGTATGTAAAGCGTTGAGAGAGAGAGAGAGAGAGAGAGAGAGAGAGAGAGAGAGAGAGAGAGAGAGAGAGAGAGAGAGAGAGAGAGAGAGAGAGAGAGAGAGAGAGAGAGAGAGAGAGAGAGAGAGACAGAGACAGAGATTATTTATTTTAGGATCTGTGCTATATGTGTTTCTGGTGCTATGGTAATGGATATGACACGTCTTTAAAATGTGGCAAATTTCCTTCACTTATGAGCTTTGTTCATATGAGGCAACTCAATTGTCATATGGGTGTTTCTGGTTGGCTTAACACCTACTAAAATGACCCCAGTGTATGATTTACAAGAGCCTTACATGGTAGATGTGGAGTACCTTCAACAAAAAGATACCGAGCTATTTGAATTACCAGATTCATTTTATCTTGTGTGACAAGGAAAGTGGCCGACATAAAAACTCAGCCAACGACTTGTCAAAAAAGTAATAGAGAGGGAAGAGATGAAGATGGAAGTGTTGATGGTATTTGGACACTGTAGCGTGGGTACATTAAAGGAGGCTGTAGACTGGATGGCTTAAATGATGTATCGTTTTAAAATAAATAGAGTTCTGCATATATCTGAATTACCCACGCCTAAGCATGATAAGAAGGGAAACATCTGTTTTAAATACAGTTGATAGCCTTGCGAGGAAAGTGATAGAGAGGAAGGGATGAAGGAAAAGGACACCCGAGCGAAGGAAAAAAATGAATAGGAAAAAAAGGATAGGGAGGATTATAGTTTGGTCCAGGAAAAAAATTTAGAGCCAGGATGCCTGAGGATATAGAAAAAGAAAGTATATTTGACAAAGTGATAACTAGGTGGAAGAATAAGAAGAGCCCAACGTTACTTTACGAGGCTTTTCATATGTCTGGATAATATATTCTTTTATTAGTGACAATATACTTTGTCTTTCCATTTTATGCGTGTCTGTGTATGTCTATGTTTACAATTCAAAATTTAAAACCGTTACCCATTCTTCATCCTTTTAACACTATAAACCCTTTTTGACCCATACATTCTTTTGTGGTAATATACAAACTCGGGGCCATTCAATCGCCAGTGTTTTTGTTCCCCGTTTGATTCAATAGTTTTGGCGCACATGTAATTTCTCTTTCGAGTCCATACTCTTTCAAACAATGATTGTGGTTATACGAGTCTCAAAAGGCCCATATAACTACTCTATTCCCAAACAAAATCCAATGCATTCAAGCACTTGGTTGATGGTTTGCAAAATTATGATTAAAGCCAGTATTGTACTTGTTACATTTTGCTACTGCCATCAAAAGGCACCTCCCCATCATCTTTAGTTGAAACAGTGATATAAGCAGTGGACAAAAACCGCCAACAAACGTACAAAACCACAGGTAAGGCCACTGCTAAAAAACACGAAAGTAAAATAATCAATTTGTGGATACTGTTCATCTGGTGATAAAGTCTTTAATCCTTTCAATGGCCTTAGGTTGTGACTTTACCTAGTGTTGAGATATACAGCAGCAGAGGGGGTGACCTGCCAAAGATTTCCAGGCCGTTACGGATCTATCTAAACCTTCCTTCGAGCGCTTATTTTTTTCCACGTAAAAGTGTCGACGACTGAAAAATCTCAGTCATCCTATCTCAAACCCATTTGAAGCCCCACGGAGATGTTAACGGCCTCCATCTTTGGCAGGTCACCCCCTCTGTGTTTAATTTTGTCTAGATAAACGGAGAGAATTTCCGTCGAAAAATTTTGTCGTGATATGATGTGAGAGTTTAGTTAAAAATTTTGTCCAGCCCGATTCTATATTTTGTTCGAGGATCACTTAAATTTATTGTAACAAAACCATATGGAGTATCCCGAGCATGACTAAAGAAATATTTAAACTTAGAAAACTCCATATCGGAACACCATGTTTGCCAAATATTTCTCGAAGTATGAATGTCAACATTAAACACACACAGAAAGTTACAATTATCTCGAATTATTTTGGGAATTTGTGAATATCGTTGTGTCAAATAAAACATATCCGCGTTTTTATGTCGTCCTCGAGAAAATAATAACGTAGGTCCACGTTGATCATCTAACATCACATCGTCAAACACTATCATGTTATTTAACGACGCATCTAGATCATCTACATGAGGACATTCATCAATATCATTTATAAATTCTACAGGATCATATCCTAAATTATCACCCGCTGTTGTATTAAAATCTTTTAACACCTGATAACAATCCTGATCGTCAACACTAGGTGCGATTAAATATAACTTGTCCCAGTTAGTATATTTCATTATTAAAGTAAGTATAAGTTGTGTTTTACCGGATCCTGACGGTCCTATAATAATACCACGTATAGAATTAGGTAACATCCTATGATGCTTAATTTTCGGTTTTTCTTTTTTTGCTGAAAAGTCAAGAATTTCCATTTGATTATATCATAATATTATTATGGATCTATATTGTGTTAAATGTAGAAAACGAACAGACACTGATGGCCTAACAATAATTATAACTAAAAATAATAGATATGCGTCAACGGGAATATGTACAACATGTAATACAAAAAAATTTAAATTTATAAAAAAAAAACAGGAGGAGATATAGCTAGGAAATTATCAAAACTCCCCGGATTTCCCTGGTCTAAATATCCCGGCGAAAAACATGTACCTGGATATAATTATTGTGGTCCCGGAACCCGATTAGACATTAGACTTAACGAAAATGACCAACCTAATCCTGGTGAATTTCCTATCAATGCGATTGACGAAGCATGTCGAATACATGATATCGCCTATAGAAATCCCGATATGCGTCAACGACATATAGCCGATATTAATCTAATCCACGCAATAAATTCAATAAAAGATAAAAAATTAAAGGAAAAAATAGCCGGATTCTTAATTAAATCTCTAATGAAAGGTAAATTGTTGGTTGGATCGGGTGTTTAAATAATGTCAGAAAATAAAATGAAAAAATTTTACTATTCACCACGTGGTTACTATAGAGGATTGTCGGCAATTGATAAGTTATCGGCCGCAACCGGAATTTCACATTATATTGTTAGAAAATGGTTATCAAAACAAGCTATATGGCAGATTTATTTACCACGACCAAAATCTATCAAATATGGATCATTTAATGTCTATACTCCGAACGAAGTACATCAAGCAGATATTTTATATTTACCACATGACAATGGTTATAAATATGCATTAACCGTGGTCGACATCGCCACCCGATATAAAGATGCCGAACCACTCATTACGAAAAAATCTACAGAAATATCACAAGCATTTAAAAAAATCTATAAACGTGGTAAACTTACATGGCCGGTTTTACTTCAAGTTGATCCTGGTAAAGAATTTCGTGGTGACGTTATTTCGTTAATGACTGAAAAAAACGTTATGATCCGGCGCGGACATACGGCGATTCATCGTGATCAAGCTATTGTTGAACGATTTAATAGAACCCTTGCGGATAAATTATTTACTTATCAATATGCGAAAGAATTTATTCAACCAAGATCAACGGAGTGGGTACAACGACTTCCGGCCGTAATAAAATCAATCAATGAAGAATATCAAATAAAAAAATCCAAAGATATAAAAAAACAACCCGAAAAAATAATACCATGGGATTCCACAGTAAGATATTTATATGAACCCGGCGAGTTGGAAGGCGGAGATAGACGATCTACTGATCCTATTTGGAGTGTATCAGCACATAAGATATACGGAATTCATTCTTCAATGTATAGACCGACCTATTACTCATTGGATTTCAACGCGCCGCAACGAAATTTTACCCATGATCAACTATTGGTGATTCCTGATGTGATAGAATATCCTCCTGAAAATCTTCGGTAGTATATTCTACTCGTCTAAGTTGATTTAGTTTACGAACCCTACTAACAGCTAAATATACTAAATTATTCCACTCAAGAAAATTATCAATGATCCAAACGATTGTATCAGTGATGGTTAATCCTTGGGTGGAATGTATAGTTGATACATATCCCAATCGCCATGGTGAATTTCCTATTAATGCTTTTTTAACATCTGATAATGGTACTTTAACAATATCATTTAAAACTAGAATTTTTTGTTCTAAACTTCCAGGTATATCAACGGGGATATTTTGCAACCTGGTATTACTAGGTCTATATTGTAACGGTACTAATTCGTCGGAAAATTTATTTTTATGTAAAAGGAATAAAATATTTATAATTTTATCTCTCGTCGCTTTTCTACTTGCGAAAACCAAATCGCAAGGTTTCCATAGAGATAAAAACTTATCAAATGAGTTACTGGGAATCACTTGACGAAATATCATAGCCTGATAATTATCATCAGTGCCTCTTATTGAGGATTTTAATCTCGTTAATTTTTCGTCAAGAGATCGACGATCTATATTTAATTCTTCATAATAATCCACATTTGTTTTTAAATAGCTATGTGGAGACACACCCGTAAATGGTCGTGGCTGACAATGATCACCACAAAATATTACCACTACTGATTTTTGTTTTAACCAGTCGAAAAATAATTCTGTGGTTGATCTTGATATAGTACATACCTCATCAACCATTATCACATGTGGAAGTTTTTTATTTCCCATTCGGTCGGGAGTCCAAATACCACCACTATATCGAAAGAAATTATGGTATGTATCTGAATTTATATTTTTTTCTTTAAAATCTCTAACAAGACGATGTGTCGGTGCTAGAGCAATCATTTGATTTTTAAATATTTCAATGACCCTTGTAGTTTTACCACACCCACCGGGTCCGTTTAAATATATAATTTGATTCCTACATATAGGATCATGAATCGTGGGTGTGGTTGAATATTCATAAACATCTATAAATTTATGATATTCTGGTTTATCCTTGATATCGGCTGATTCACAATAATTATACAAAAAATCACGTTTAACTCGCCATGTCCCCCATGTTTTACCATCGCCGAGATAATTATCAACTATAGATTGATATTTTTTATTATAATAAAATGAATCTGTGGCGACTCTAACCGCGATATTAGGAAATCTATTAACCATGGAAAGTAAATTGATAGTAACATACCCTAACATATATGATCGTAAATGAACATATTGAGGCATTTCATCATTAAAATATTCTACTACTGTTCCAAAAGTTTCTCCTGATGATAATGTAGCTATAGTTTGACGAAAAAATAAACCCTTAGATATCGCATCTTCGACGACAAATTTTAATTCACCGGGATCTAATATTAATTTTGATGTTTTTCTTCTACGTATATCATCATTACCCGATTCACCTTGTGTAAATTTTCCAATCACAATTCTATTTATACTTTTACTATCTTCGATGATCAATTCACGAAAAAATTCTTCATTCCAACTTTTATATTTTTCAGGAGTTGGAAGCCAAATATCGGTTTGTTTTTTACTAATTATTACTTCGGATATTATCAAATCTGTAATAATTTTATTATCTAATGCGAATCTTAATACGGGAATTGGTGTCCATTTCTTTTCAGCTAAATGTTTACCCAGCCACAAATAACTTACTGGATGAAGTCCATCAACAAGATTGAATTGGACAACTTTAGCAAATCCAGTTATATCATAATCAGGAAGTGGTCCATTAACTGATCTTCTCATCATATTACGACCCGGAATACCAAATTGTATAAAATATTTATGACATTCGCCGCCACCAAGAAAACTCCCCGGATAACATGCGATCATATCGGCACATACTATATTTTCCTTCTGCCAATCATATTTAGTATTCCATAAACCACCATGAGGAAATTCAATACAACTACTACGGACATCTTCAATAAACATTTTTCTTGTTGGTTTCCATGAGTTTTTTTCCTTTGTTATTTGATACGCGACCGACTCCACAGAAAAACTTATTTGTGTTAAATTTTTAATATTATCATCATCATCAATATATCGACGGGCTAATTCTTCCATGTGTTTTTGTAATTCTTGTTGTCGATATATTATTCCGTCGGGAGTAACAAATTGATTATATTCCCCATCACTGTTACTAAATAACCAAACATTAACATTTTGTATATTTGTTTTAATCCAATCAAACATATTACCGGTATAATATTGGATTGTTTTTTTATTAGGAAAATCACCATCATTTATTCCCCATGCATGAAAGTTATGATCGATGATTTCAATCGGAATAGCTCTACCACGTTGATGTCCAGAATTATAATATTCTCGATCAGGAAACATTTTAACAATAATCGGTACGCGTAATCGTTTTTCTAACTCGATTATGTCTTTTTTTGTTGCGCCTGTATTTTCAACACGATTATTCCATGTATTAATAATTTGTTTTCTCCGCTCAGTAAGACCATTCCCCCGTGCGGAATTTTCAAAATATTTAATAACTTGTAATGCCACACAATTTAACGTTGTTGACATTCTCATCCCGCCAACTTCATTCTCATTCGGTGTTGGTATCAGAAATATACCATATACTGTAACATTATATGGATAATCTCTATCATAATACTTTAAATCGATACCGACAAGAGCCCCTGGTTTTGTTTTTTTAGTTAAAATAAATAATTTTCTACCATCAGTAATTCTATTTCTATGATGATATATTCTCCAGGATTTATTGAGTATTTCCGAATCAATACCTTCTCGTGGTGATTTTTTATAAAATGTTAAATATGACGAATCCATAGTGTATTTTCTAGGTAAGTCTTGTGTACCAAAATCTATTTTGGATAATATCTCTTTTGCTCGAGATAATGTCATTGTTTCATTGTCGTCTTCTGTTTGATATGTAGAAAATACATATGAAGCGCCGTCATTTCTATATTTTCTCTTTGCTTCTCTTATTCCGTTAATAATCTGCCATTTATGTTTATGTGGTTTTATTTTATCATCTAAGTCAAACACTTTCCGTGTCCTCGCGGGTTCTATAACATTTATATCCGATATAGACATAGTCATGTTATCAGATATGTATTCTAATGGTTTTCGAGTATTCAATTTTAAATCATCCGCATTTTTCATTTTGTATATGCAAATAATTATCTCTAATTAAAAATAGAATCTTAAATATAAATGTCAAATCGTTGTTCATGGATGTGGAAACGACGAAAAGAATTATGTAATCGTCCATGTGTGGGGGAATACTGTGCAACACATAATCATACATTAAAAATGAGAAAACCAAATTGGACAAAATGTATTAAATGTTGTATTGAAGTTCGTGGAAAAACACAATTATGTGCAGAATGTGGAGGAGGACAATATCGTTCATTTTGTAAATATTATAAGAACCGACATAAAATATTATTTAATGAAGATGATTATATCACTAAAAAATATATAGAAAAACTAGCTAATCTTACAATCGATTAAAACGCTAAAATAAAACTTCTATTTTAATTATTTGAAAAAAAATAATCAATTAGAATTAATAATTTTTTTCGCTATATATATAATGAACGATGAAATCATGACGAGTCTATTCTCAGAAATCGACAAAATCACAAAATATATACCTGAAAACAGTGTGTTAAAAAAGCAGTGGGTTGAAAATGAGTATTCTAACTCTGTTGTTAAATGGCGTAACAATAAGTGTAAGACTCATAAAAGCGAAAATCGTATTATGAAGACTTTAATGAGTGAGTTAAGTTCAATACTGGTAAAAAACAAAGACAATATAAAAATATTTGGACCTGTTTATAAAATTATATATGATATCCAGACAGAGATAAAGGCCATGTTTGCTAAAGAGGAGGAAGAAGAAAATACCAGAAAAATGTTACATGATATTGTATTTGGATCTGAAGTAGATTAATAATAATAAATAATTATGATATACATTCAGCGATTGATAATTCGATAGATTTTTTATTATTTATTTGCGGATTCATTGTAATTATTTCCTTTTCTTGTTTACTTATAATACGTTTTAAATCATTTATTTTAGTTTCATTTAATATTTTAGTTTTATTAAGTTTGTCAATGATATTCTTATAATCGGGAGTTTTATCTATCATTTCCTTATATTGAGATTCGAGACGGGCGTTTTCTTGAATAGTGTTTGTTAATATATTTAATCGTTTTTGTTGATTGTTTATTTTTTCTTCACCGATATTAATATCCGTGTTTATATTATCTAAATCAGTTTGTAATGACTTAAATATTTCACGACCTTTTTTAATTTTCTCATTGATACTATTTATTTTTTTTGTTAAATTTTCACCGGCCTGTATACCTGCTAATCCACCTGGAAATTTTTTATTCGTAGACGCTTCATACCATATCTTGTACAATCGTGTTAATCCAATCCTGAATTGACGGGCGATTTCTGAAGGTTTTCGTGATCCGCGTAATTTAATAATTTGTGTATGCTGTTCACTTGACAAATATCTGGCTTTGTTTGGCATCGATATATAAAAAATCAAATATAAAATAATTATGGCCAATAATTATATCGAATATCAATGATGAGTAATCTTGACTGGTATTTATAGTTGGTAATTATACCGACAAAAAAAACAAAAAAATATCGTTATTTAACGTAAAAATTATAATCATAATTTCTACGTATAAAAATCGATCATTATTTCTAATCATATTTATCGGTCATATTTACTCGTCATGATGAAAAAAAACAGTGATAAAAATAATCAAATAATTATATCGAGTAATATTGATTAATATTAATAGTTGGTAATTATGTCCGTGAAAAACAACGAAAAAAACCACTATTTTTATCAGATAATTTGTTGATTATTTCTTAATATAATTTCTTATTATATGATCCTATCATTGTTATTGAATATAATTATTTGTCATAATTACTCTAGATTAACATAAAAAATATTAAATATTATTTTTATATTAATAACAATTATGATTTTTATATGAAACTTGCGGAACCATATTCGAAACGAATTAATCGAGAAAAGTTAGAGGCGCTCAAGAGATTTATACCGATTCATGAAAAACTTCATGATAAACTACAAGAGGAACAACAAATGAGAACTAACTTACTTACCGGACGACAAGACGAATATAAACCTATTACTGAATCAATAGAAACTATGTTACGTGGCGGTCCTGAAGATATATTTACAACAGATAAAAAACCTATATCTGGTTTACTTGAAGAAATATCGGAAAATATTAAATCGATTAAACAACCGGAAATACTATCCCGACCCGGATCACCCGCTGAAGCATCTGGAGGACCTCCAGATACACCTGATGAAAAGAGAAAAAAAAAACTTGAAGCCCTACGAGGAAGATTTACTACTAAAATGTTAAGAACGATTGATAATACAAAATTAAATGAACTTCCTTTTATAGCTATAACGACTTATGACAAACGGCGTGAATATTTAACGGAAGATAAAAAAGGTTATGTAAATAATCAGAGAAAATGGTCTAATGAATTATATAAAGTAAAAAATTCAATTACTAAAATTAATCCTAACGACGTAAATTATAGGAGATATTTGCAACTTTATCAACAAGCGGAAGAATATATAAATAAAGAATTGAAAGAAGGAATAAAACAAGAACAGATACAATCATCAACGGCAGAAACAAAAAAAGAAGGAAGTGGAATAAACTTTCAAACACCAACTTACTATGACTCACAAATATGTCCTGATAATATTGTTAGGGATGTTTCTCGATTAGAAGTCCTTATTGGAGGAATACACGCCGGAAATAATTCTGTCAAAATAATAAATGAGGCCGCCGATATTGCCCAAAGATTATTTGGAAGTGGTATAATTAGTCTTCATACATATAGAGAATTTATCGATGATTTAATGGATAACAATAAATATTCAGATTAATTATAGTGATTAATATTAATTAAAAGACTAATCATTATACAATAAGATGATAATACACTATAATCACGACAGACCAATTTTACAATATGTAGTAAAAGCACGATTACCCATATATAAAGCATATTATGGCGACGGTTTAGGAAAAGTCTTTTCAGGTCTCTTTACGAGAATGGCACCAAAGATTGCACCACTTGCTAAACAATTAGGGATGAAAGCGTTTACTGCAATTGGTGATAAAATAGCCGGGCCTATTGGAGATGTAGCCTTAAAGGCAGTTTCTTCTATAAAAGATAAAGCAAAATCAATACTAAGGATAAGAAAGAAAAAACCAATAACACAATTACCTTCAACTGAGGATATGCCACCAAAGATAAGTAAAGCTATAAATGGTGCCGCACAAGAAAAATTAAATTCATTAATAATGAAATCACCAGAAGTAAATAAGGTTGTAAATGAAGCTGTACAAGAAAAGTTAGAATCATTAATGACAAAACCGCAAATGGATGATATTAATGTTGCAAATGTTATGGAAGGAAGTGGACTTCGAAGAATAATTAAAAGAAGAAAATATTAAAATATAAAAAATGGTATTCAAAAGAATGAATGACCCCGCGTTTGATTTAGATGCGCCAGTACTTAAGGATGATTCTGTAAGTAATTATCAATATTACGCATATAGGGCTATTGAACCAAATGCCAGTGGAAGAATCGATCTTCAAGTTCAAGATAAAAGTAGATATTTCTTACCAAGTGAAGCGTATCTTGAAGTTGCGGGAAAAATCGTAAAAAAATCTGATGGAACAAACTATGCTAATGAAGCTAAAGTGGGATTTGTAAATAATGGAATAATGGCATTATTTGAAGGGGTAAAATATACAATTGATGGAAATGATATAGAATCTGTAACTAATGGTATTGATATCGCGACAACAATATTAGGATTAGCTAGATATTCAGATGACTATATAAGATCGGCCGGCCCAACTATGATGTTTTATAAAGATTCCTTTGATAAACCCGATACAAATCAGTTTGAACTTTTACGTACTCCACGAGGTACAGCATCAGACCCCCAACCACCTGGATACAGTCCTAGACCAGGTGCCGATTTTGATATTCTTCTAAAAACAAATAATCATTATAATATAGGTCAAGCAACTCGAAATGGAATGTTATCAACTGACAATAGATATTTTTCATGTGCTATTCCATTATCTCATATATTTGGTTTTTGTAGAAATGTCAGAAAAGTTATATATGGGGCCAGACATAATATTATATTAATACGAAGAAGTGATGATAATCATGCCCTTTGGAGAATACCCAATCAAGATAACACTGAAGCAAATAGGGCACTAGACGATGGAAAAGTTATTTTAGAAAAATTAATTTTGTGGATGCCAGTACTAACTCCATCATTATCTACTAATCAGCGTTTATTGACTTGGATGGAATCTGACGGGAGTACTTTAGTAAGTTGGTTAACTACAACAACAGATTTTTTCGAAAGTGATCGAAGAGAATTTGCTTGGAATTTAGCTGGAAGGAGGGCGACTTCGGCTCCAAGACATATATTTGTAGTATTACAAAATAAAGATCGAACATCTGGTCAGGGTCAACAAGCTAGATCACATATGATATTTGATCCATTGGGTGTAACTGAAGTTTCATTAAGAATAAATGGACAACAAGAACCAACAGAACCTATAAAATTTAATTTTGCTGATTATAATATTGCTCGAGTATATCATCGATTATGGTCTTTCATGGGTCGTGATCAAAATGTTGATACTGGTTTACAAATATCTCAGTCTGATTTTCGAAGATTATATCCTATTTATTATTTTTCCTTAGAACACCTAGAATTAACTAAAGAATCTGTTGTTGATATAACATTTAATGCAGTAGTAGGAGATATTCCCGTGGGTGGATACAGAGCATTTGCTGTTATTCTTTGTGATAAATCTATGTTGATTAAAAGTGTTGGTGGTCATATGTCATTAGTTGATGCACCAGTAGAAAATATGTAATTAATATTAATAAATTTTCATGATGAACTCAATTAAATATTAACCTTATCTACATAAGATGAAATATATTACTGTTACTGTCCAACTAACAGATAATCAAATAAAAAAATTACAATCAAAAACCGCCAAAGATTGTGGAACTTCAATAACATTAAAACCAGAACAAATGTCTGGTGGAACACATAAATTATCATTGACGGCAAATCAAAAGAAACGTTTTGATAACTCATTGAAAGATAAACATGGAATTAGACTTCATTTTTCAAAGATGGCCATTAATGATATGATAAAAAATGGAGGAATATTTCCTCTTCTCGCAGCTATCCCAGCATTAATAGCTGCGGCCGCACCAGCTGTTGCAAAAGCAGCTGCATTAGGTGCTGTTGGAACGGCCGCTGGAATGGCATTAAAGAAAGCGACTGGACAAGGATATAAAAAAAAGGGAAGGGGTCTAAGATTAGGAAGGCCACCATGGTAACACCAATGTCCAATTGGGATCTTATCAAAGAAGTAAAAAGATTATCTATAAAAAACTTTAGAGGAGTTTTTATGAAAGATAAATTACCGTTAAACCCAATGATAAGGGAAACTGGAATTATTAATCTTGATAATAGTACAGGACCAGGAACTCATTGGGTTGCATACGCTATTAATCCTAAAAGTATTATTTATTTTGATTCATATGGATTACCACCACCGGAGGAATTTCTCCAATATATATCTGAAACAAAAAATCCATTTTATTATTCTACATTACCGACACAGAAAATAACTGATCCACCGATATGTGGTCGGGAAGTATTAAATATTCTTTCAGAAATATCTAAGAATTCTGATAAAGCTCCACATAAGGTTGTTCATGATTATACTAGTGATAAAAATCAACAATAATTCCTATTAAAAACCTAATAAAAGTATAATGGTTGATATCTGGGGAAGATCTAGAAAAATAAAAGATGAAAAAACCGATATTGACATAGCGAAAATAACAAAAAAAATCAAAGATGAAATAGTTGGAATATTAAACTTGTCAAATATAGATTCTGGTGAAGTTGTTGTATTTGAAACTAATCAAGGTAAACTAAAAACTAGTAATATTCTCGTGGATGATTTACTGGTAAAAAATCCCGCCGCAGGTGATAACACTATCGCGGTATTTAAGGGAGGAAAAATATCACCTAGTAAAAATATATCTCAATTTGTTGATAATTATCTTTTTGATGCAATCACTAGAGACACAAATATTAGATTTGATGAAATTACCACCAAAATAACTGAATTTGAAAATTTCTTAAATGAATTATTAGGTAATCCACGACAATCACCCGCTTCAATGACACGTATTAAAACCGCAATTGATGTTTTATCTAATCTAAAAACTGAGTATGATGCTCATATAAGCGATTATAATAAAAACAAAAAAGATATAGATAGGATTGAAAATATTATGAGAAAATTATTTGGTAAACAATCAGGTGGTGTAGTACCAAAGGATGTCACATTTACACTTCCTAGTATAAGTGAAAAATTAGATAAAATAAAAATTACACATACACAGGATAAAATAAAACATATTTCGTACGTTGTAGAAACTGGTAAGTTTGATTGGGAAAAAGATAGTTTTAATCTTTTTTCAGATTTCTTGACAAATGGTGTTTACAGACTTACGTTAATATCTAATTATATTTTTAAAATTCAGTGTTGTAATCTTAATATTACTATAATAGAAGGACCATATAATAACACGTTAACATTTAATATTATACAAATACCAACTTTTATTAATGTTATGAGATTAGATTTTAAAATTACTCCACAAGATACTTCTTTAGATAATTTACAAATCCCATACATATTGGAATTTCTCGCACCTGAAATTATTTAAAGATGAAAACATTACTAATAAAACATGAATAAATCTAATTTTAATGCGATTAATTTTCGATATGATACTGTCAAAGAATATTCGGCTAAACTTAAAACACTCACCGATGAATATCAAATAAAGATTAAAAAATATCAACGTAGAATTACCACCATTGATGTTATAGTTTATTCAATCTCTGGTGTTCTCACTGGCGCCGGTATTATATTATCGTCGGTAACTATGACCGCGCCGATAGTTGTGCCTATTATAATATCATCTATTGCCACAACCGCGGGTATTTCAACGGCTATTATTAAGAAATTGTTATCATGTTCACAGGACAAACTTAATAGTTACTTAGATAAATATAAAATTATTGAAAATGCATATTTACAGATTTCATCAATGATTTCAACATCACTTGATGATTCAATAATAACCGAAAGAGAATTTACGACAATAACTGAGTTATATAATTCTGCGATGACAAAAATTACCGGCGATGTTGTATTGAAAACTTAAAATAAATTAAATAAATGTCAGAGATTCAGTTACTTCATCAGATATCAGAAAATACAACTCCACGACAAATGAATATGATTGCAATATCGTCAAAATCCCCCGAATTTGTCGTTAAATTTCCATCTCCTATTTCTATACACGAGATAGCATTGGCCAAACTCCGAGTGTATAATAGTTGGCCTAATATTAGAAATACACAATTTGGTAACTTACGACCTAATAATTCTTTGGTTTTTGCATATAAAAATCGTCCTGATGGAACTCCAGATTGGAATGTTGTTAGTATACCCGCCGGATCATATGAAATTGAAAATATAAATAATGAATTTGCCCGTAGAATAAAATCAATTGTTGGAGAACCAAAAACCCCCGATACTGATACTGATAAAAAAAAAGAAGAATCAAAAATAAAAATTTTAATTAATGAACCGGCGTTATCATCGATTATTGAAATTCAGGAAGGATATTCCGTTGACATATATAACAGTTCAATAAGAACAGTATTAGGATGGCCTGAAGATCCACCCATAAGTGATATTGACCCAACTACAGAACCTAAGAAATCTGATTATATGACAGATGAAATAGGACCTGAAAATCCATCGAGAAGTTATAAAACTTTTGAAAATATTTTTGATAGGCGCTTTATCATTAAAGAACCCAATACAGATTATATTAAACCAACAGTTTTAAATTTTAACAGAATGTATAATGATCTTATGTTGTTAATATCACAATTAAGATCTGGTAATTTAACCAAAGATAATTTTATCAATGTTGTCTCTGCATGTAATAAAATCATTACCGATGGTAAAGATTTTTATTCAAAATTATTTACTAGAATTAATGATAAAAACCATGAATTATATGGCACACCTCTTTTTATATATTATAGAAAAAATATGACTGCATATCCGGGTGGGTATAAAATAATAAATAAAATTCATAAACCTTCTACGGAAACCGAAGACGTATCTGAGTTAAAGAAAATCATTGATTTGGCGATTGAAGAAGGATTTAATAAAATTCATCAAGCATGGAAAGACAAACAACCAAAATCTCCTATATTAACTCATAATAATTCATCCACAGGTGATGGAAGACATTTAGCTCCGGGAAATGTAAATATATCAGAAGTTATTTCATTATATTTAACATGTAGTGCTGTCCAAGGAAGTTATCAGATTGACATGGAAAAGTCCGATAAGGCCCAACCATCGGATTTACTTTATTCAACAGCACCGTCTGTAAGTCCGGGATATTTAATTATTGATGATCCGACTAATCCGGTTTATATGCGTTGTCATAGTGATTTGATTAGTGAACTTAAATTCAGATTTACTGACCAAAGTGGTAATTTGATTGATTTACGAGGGGAGACACTAACAATTAGTTTATTTGTAAAATCTTAGTTGGACAAAAATTCTCTCCGTTTATCTAGACAAAATTAAACACAGAGGGGGTGACCTGCCAAAGATGGAGGCCGTTAACATCTCCGTGGGGCTTCACGTGGGTTTTAATATGGGACGACTGAGATTTTTCAGTCGTTGACATTTTTAAGTGGAAAAAAATAAGCGCTCGAAGGAAGGTTTAGATAGATCCGTAACGGCCTGGAAATCTTTGGCAGGTCACCCCCTCTGCTGCTTATACATATTAAGTGCACCGGTCACAAGACTTGCAACAAATATCAAACTTGAAATTTGTAGAGACCCAAATGGCGGCAAAGCAATAATATTTCAGGCGTATTATTATTGACAAATAATCCCGATGTTTCCATGAAATTGGATAGCTATGCGTATTTGATTTGTAATATTGATTGACTTACCCTAATAACCTTATGTTATGTATATCTGTATTTTGTACTTGACCTTTCCAAAGTGAAATTCATTAATCTTATCGTTGAGTATAGTTTATTTTGTTTTACATTTTGGTTGGTTTACTTATTCAAAATTATTATTTACTAGAAAAAACAAAGTGCTCACCAATTATATCCTAGGACTATTACATTGATTTAGAATTATTGTGCATTTAAACGAGAACATGTTAGTGTATATTATTGTGATATATCAAAAGACTATGAACACATCACCACAATCCAGGCCAATGGCACATTAGAGCTTACAGGAACATCCCCGTATTCGATATTTGAATTTAATTGGAATACCACTGAAATTCCTTCCGTACTTCATACATTTGGCCATGCCAATATAACATATTGGAATATGTGGTATTCTATTCATAATCCTGTAAGTTCTTGACTTAAATTTTGTGTTCTAGATAATTTAATTACTTGCAGAATCTTACAAAGTTTATTGTTTTATTTCTTCCCTCTTTTCTATTACTCATTTCAATGATCGGCAACAAATTATAGGTGGAAAACGGCACTGGATATCTAGTATTCTAAACTGAATATCTTAAGTTGAATATCAGGTATTTTGAACCAGATATCGTAGATTGAATGTACCAGCCTACATACATACATACATACATACATACATACATACATACATACATACATACATACATACATACATACATACATACATACATACATACATACATACATACATACATACATACATACATACATACATACATACATACATACATACATACATACATACATACATACATACATACATACATACATACATACATACATACATACATACATACATACATACATACATACACATTGTATTAAGAATATGTTTTGCCTGTTTGAATATTCATGCGTTATAAAGCCAAATGCGTGTTAATAGTCATTGTCAAAACTGAAACGCTTTATTGCTGATATGCTTTGAGGAACAACTAATTCATTTTCTTAAATGCCAACAATTTTTTAAATTAGCTCTCTTACTCATCTCACAAATATTGATAATGGTAATGCGGAATGACAACTGTTTGATTAAATATTAAGCAATCCCTTGGCACTTGATTGGTATATGAAGAAAGATAATTGTGCGTGAATACCAGAAAGCATTGAATACCTGGTTACAAAATTATCAATACAGTTAATTTACATATTGGTTGTTGAATTCTGATCGTTACTCATAATTTTAATCCAATCAAATCAGTCACAAGCATTAGCTGGAAACATGCTAATCAGTTGCGTTTGTCTCGATGACGTTAGGAATGGATTCAAATTATACCTTACTGCAAGCCATATGATACCGATAGGAAAGAAGCAAAGATAAGTTGGTAAACGTTTACATGACATCGCTCTTATCGGAGATCAGATGTCTCTGTGATATAAACCTCCAACACTACTATGGAACAATTTGATAATCTAATTACTGCATTTGAAGATCTCAAGTAAATTGTTATGTTTGTAATATTACTCGAAATCTTGTGAAAATTTGGATATTTGAGTATATTCTCGTTTTCAGAAGAAACAGTCAGAAAATTGTAACGTTCGTTAAAACAAGGTTATGATCACGTAGCTTCCATTATCGTCTTAACATTATTTCGATAATCTTAACTTTTGGTTATCTACTAGCAAAGCATTCTTAACTTTGGGCTCTCTTCTCCCATTATAGTTTTATCTTGAAGTTTTCTACTGGCATTCAAAGTTTCAATTACGGAGGTATTCGCCATATATCAAATCTCATTTTTATAATTACAGAGGTATACGACAAATATTAATATCTTATTTTGGGGATTACAGCTTGAGCCTGGGTTTCTTCAAAATGTTTTTAAAGGCTATGGTTCAACAGGTGCATTTTGCAATCTCATCTCTTACCTGACATCGGTATTGCACAAACTGCTTTAATGAAAACTCATTTCTTTTGATTTATGATATATAATTTATGTTTGTTTGTATTGATTGTTTAGCATAGAGATTGAATATAGGTTACTGTGCCCACACAGTTCCCAATGCCAGATTATCATATAGGCAAAGTAGGCACTGGCCCATGGGCCCCATGCTTTTTAAGGGACCCGCGACAATGGATCAATATACTATTGAACTGATTCGATATTGACGTACTAGAATACAATTTGTGAGGAAGGCCCCCAGATTTCGTCTGTATAGGGTTTAATCCGGCAATGATAGTTGGTTTGACTTTCAAACTCGTGCCGAACCATTTCCCTCATCCTCTAACAAATGTTCTCATATAGTCAATATCGTATGATTCCCTATATTGGATGTGAGTTTTGATTTGCTGCTAAATAGAGGTATCGTTCGTATCAAACGAAAAGAAAAATTCATATATTGCCTGCATTTCGTGTAAGATTGCATATCCTATTTTTAAAGAAAATCAATTACATCTGCCTTGACGCAAATTTAATATTCTTATGGGCATACTTTAACAGAATTAATCTGACACACAGGAAAGGATTAAACCCGCATTTTCGAATAAAGTCCGGTAACTGCCAAGTTCCATTTACATCTTAAGTACCTTTCTATTTCGTTGAATTGAAAAATATTTTAATTACAATGATATATTTTGAATCATAGATTCGCTGTGTCTTGTTACGAAGAAGAAGTGAAAGCAAAGAAAGATGGAATGCCATTGACAGGCATGTTACAGAGAAAACATTTCAACAGGACAATGCATTTCCTTCTTTGTTAATAAGATTAGCTTTTAAGGTGGAGATGAAATGTCGAGGAACATGGTATGTTTATATGTTTAAAAGCCATTCCCAAATGGAACAATTGCAATTATATAAAGATTCAATGCATCTTTGAAACATTTAAATTTGTAACGTTTTAGAAGACTTTTAATAAAAAAAGAACTAGAACTTTAAATGCAAATTATAATGACCACATCTGTTAAGATAAATTTAACTTAAAGACAAGACGGAGCTGATGGTTGTATAAGCGGTCAAAGAAAGAAAGAACATCGTTTGTTTATTTTGCATTTGCGCATATTCCATACTGTTTAGAAATGGTACCTTTATGATTTCTTCACTGGTAGTAGATAAACATAAGGAATATATCAAAACGGAACAACGTAATAATTGAATTATATTACTACATCAATAAAATATTAGCATTTCAGAATGCCATACGGTCAATAAATACCAGTGTGCAATCCTCGACTGTCATTAACCTACACAGAAAGAGAAAGTTAAACTACAATATTAGTATTAATAAAGATAAATAACGTTTGGTTTTCCTATTAAATATACTTTTAGTATGAAAACAGTATAACAATTTATATTTCATAGCAAAACATCGAACATGTAATATTTAGGGCGGTATTTGTTAACGCAAAATAAGAACGCCGTTCGCTATACCAGCGAGCTGTTAAGGATAAAAACGACATTAGGTATTTCATGAAAGACTTTGATATTATAAATAGATGCATCTTAGAAAGACACTAATTATCCGATTCAGTAACAGTTAACTAAATGCTCGAACTGATTCTATTAGGAAACACATACAATATTAATTTGAGTTAATCCTAAATATCAAGTTTTATCAACGGCTCCTTTTAAGTACTTAATCGGATGCAAGTTCATAAATATGTCCATAACTTTGCTCACTATTGATCTACTAGTTGCCAAAATAACACATACTATTTTCTAAATCATTAATCAATATAAAAATATAATTATTATTTCTTCAATATCTATCTATCTATCTATCTATCTATCTATCTATCTATCTATCTATCTATCTATCTATCTATCTATCTATCTATCTATCTATCTATCTATCTATCTGTCTATCTGTCTATCTATCTCTCTATCTCTCTATCTCTCTATCTATCTATCTATCTATCTATCTATCTATCTATCTATCTATCTATCTATCTATCTGTCTATCTATCTATCTATCTATCTATCTATCTCACATTTAGATTTATTGAACCAGTAGAAATGGTAATCAATGCTGTAGTCATTTCCCAACATAAAATTAAATAATATTTTTTTTTAAAGTTTTACCAGCATTTTTAACACAGCATGTATTATATATTGCAGTGGAAATGAGAGCTATGTTCTTTTCCCAAGGATACACCCCCGGCAGCAGACAAATGCTGACCAGAACACTTATCAAACCTGCGACCATTCGAATACAAGGTTGGCACTCAACCAACGAAGCTATCGCTGCGATTTATACATAAAATAACAATTCTCTTTTCAGGAAAGGCATCATGCGTCTTCTTGAAAATGTATTATTTTACTTTAGATTTCAGTTCAAAATAAAGAAGGCAAAACTAAATATTATTTTCAGGATTCTAAGGAAGAGAGAACCATTCTAATTGAGTGGACTATAATTAATTGATTACAATTTGCCCAGCTGAATGATCTTTTTTGTAGGTTTCTGCATATTTTATCCAGGTGACCTCCTCTTTATAACATTTCTCTTAAGTTTTTAATATTGCTTTCATGTTTTGAATTTTATGACTAAGTAAAAGAAGGTAGAGAGGGTAGGACTCCGCCAGGCGTCATCTGAACTAGTGTTACTTTTATGTGATTAAATTGCTTTTGTGTAAAGTTTAAAATTCTTTTCCTTTTATATTTTGTTTCATTGTACTTAAATACAGTGAATATTTTTCTCAAATTCAGGATTCTATTTTTAGTTGTGAGAGGTATTTTTATCACAAAGTTAATTTATTTAAGACAAAATAGTAATACGTTGAGTTCATTGAGTTCGTCTTACCCTGGTTACAATATCAAACAGGAAGTTTAAACGATTGGTCTCTACCACGGACATACTTTCTTCACGTGATCACTGTTTGTAAACAACCTTTTTATGATTTGCTTTTAAGTCGGTCTATATTGGACAACGTGACAAAACCAGTGTAGTAAGAGACCACATAACCAAAGGTGCGAGACTTGAAATAGGGTTTCTAAGAATTAAATACGCATTATAATATTTTTGCGGGCAGAGTCATTCAAAACCTTAAAGGTACAAGGTGTATGTAATTTTTTAATTTGTTGTCAGATTAGTTAATTCGTCTGATTTTTTAATTCAATAATTTATTCTCCTGGACACTCAACAAGTTGACTTTCTTATAAAATAAATCTGAAATATACTCATGGAAATTTATTCTGGAATTACTCGAACAAAGACATTGATTCTAGTGAGGATTATTGTTAGTGATATATTGGACTGCATCTGACGTCATCACCTTCCATATTTATACATCGTCAGGACTCGAACCTGGATTTTTATAAGACTATTTAGTAATAGGATTTGTGTTTTTATTCTTAGAAGCATATTTGGATTATATTAACTAACTGTAAGCCCTATTTACTAACTTTCACATTCTTGTCTAGGGAAATAAATTGTTTTATTAAAATTAAAAAGATGTTGGCTTCCACTCTTTTCTTTGTTACTGAGTAAGAGCCATTGTCACGTAATACTAGACAGAACACATTAATATTGAAAACTATTGCTCATCCCTTCTCAAATACTCTCTGTCATCGCCCGGTTCAACAAGGGCCGCGCCTTCCGTCGTTCACCAGGGCAAAGGTGGAAATAAGAGACTGGTGCTCAGAGCAGCAAGATCCGTGTCAGGAACAACAATACCATTGGTACATAGATTCTGAGAACATCGAGAGCAACAGGAAAGGTTGATAAGCTTACACAAGAAATTACGAAATACCGCTGGAACATCCTAGGAGATACGATTGAAGAATATTGGAGAAATAGTTATTTTGGAAGGCCAATAGCTGTACTTCAGTGGCAGAGAGGACAAACATGAGCAGGGAGTTAGACTCCTTGTTAACAATGACAGCGTGAGTACTGTCATGGAATGGCAACCAATCTCCAGCCGGTTCATCATCATCCGCCTCAGGGCAACTCCATTCAACATCACCATCATACTGGCATAAGTCTCAACATCAGACAATGATGATGCAGATGTGGAAGACTTATATGACGAACTGCAAGAAGTTGTGGACAAAACACCAAAGAAAGACATTCTGGTTGTGCAAGGTGATTGGAATGCCAAGATAGACGACGACGCTTGTATAAAATGAAAAGGAACATGTGGGCGCTGCTGCAACGCACAGACCAACGAGAGATGCAGTAGGTTTCTGGAATTCGCTAGTCACAACAACCTTATTCCGGCAAAACACCTTCGATCATCACAAAGCATCCAGAAGGTGGGCATGGCACAGTCCAAGAGGAGTCCATCACAATCAGAGCGACTACAACATGGTGATGAGGCGCGTACAGTCAAGTGTAAATATTGAAAAGACTCGAAGCTTTTCTGAAGAGGACATTTGAGGTGACCTTCAGGCTGCATCTAAAGTAGGGTAAGAAAGAGAGCCAGACAAAAATAAAGTTTGATCTAAAAAAATTGAAGGATCCAGAACTATCAGAAGCCTTCTGGGCAATGATTGTGGGAACTTTGCACCACTCACCATCCTCGAAGCTGACGATACACAGCACCTTAAATACAGCAAAGATCGAAAAAGCCAGCGATATCCTTGGTAGACATCACCCAGTCTTAAAGCCATTAGTCACAGCTGAGGTCTTTTAACCTGCGTGATGTGTCTAGGGAGTGAGCTGAAGAAGGAAATGAATGACACAGAAGAGGTATAGCAGTGCAAGGTAGTCACTCAGAAAGTCAAGAAAAGAATTTAAAAAGCAAAATAGAGCTGCATGGAAGAACAGTCTAAAGACATTGAAGGAAACTTGAAAGGTATGAAGGGATAGTCAGCTTCGAAGGAAGAACAGTCAGCAACTTGCTTTTTGCCGACGACATTGAGGGACAAGCAGGAAATGAGCAAGAAATAGCTAGCTTAGTAGATATCCTCGGCAAAATGTCTGCAGCAGACGGCATGTAAATCAATGTAGAGAAGACTAAAATGATGGCCATAACAGCAAGGGTATCAGTAGTCCAAGGTAAGAAGCTAGAAACAGTCCACAACTTCAAGTATTTGGGGACAATTATAACAGATGAATGATCTAAGCCTTTATTACTTTCAAGGATTGCGCAGTCAACAGCAGAGCTGACAAAACTGAAGCCCATCTGGAGCGACAAGAACATCACAGTCAATTCAAAGGTCAGACTGGTGATCTCCATATTTCTCTATGCCTGTCAATCATTGACCATAATAGCTGACTTAGAGAAAAGGATAAAAGCCACATATATCAATTGCTTCCGAAATATCCTATGTGTCTCATACAAATACCATTTCATCAATTATAAAATACGGCAAAGGCTCAGAAAAGCCATTGAGCTTCACGAAGATTTCAGACCACATTGAAAAACTTACACTGCAGTGGTATGGGCATGTCTCACGGTTATCTTGACTTACCAAGACATTCCTGCAAAGCACTATACAAGGAAGAAGAAAGAGAGGCAGGCAGAGAAAGAGGTGGGAAGACAACATTCGAGAGTTGACAGACTTGACTCACTGAGAAAGATGGAATCTCGAAAGGAATGGAGGAAGCTGGTTGTTTGGTCTCAATGCAGTGCCACAACGGTCTACCAGACTATGGGACGGATGATGTTGATGAAAAGAAACTATAAACCTTTTCGACACTAATAAATACTACATGTTTTGACACCGTAGAGGATATAAATTGCAAATCTATATTGCACTAACAGGAATCACGTAAGCAGTGAAATAGAAGAGTCCCTGGGCTCTTCAATATGCACTTTAAGTTACAAAGCATCAAAGACACAACAACAAGAAAAACCATCCAAATCATTATAATCTTAGTTTTCAATTTAATGTCTTCAAAGATCCTATATCTTAGTGTATTTACAATCACTTCATTGAAACTCAGAAATAAAAGACCCCGTCTTTCCATTTGAGAAAGTCTAGCTTTTAATACTTGCATTATAGCTTGGCAATTGTTATCCACATAATTTAGTTAAAGCAAATCAACTTACTTCGACGAGTGTATTGTATAGAGTTGAATAACGGCACTCCAATCGATGAGCTGCATGATTTCGTTTTTATTTTTCATTTACTATAGCAAAACTTTGAATAAAATGTGATGCATGCTGCTAAAACCGTACGCAGATGGGGAGATTAAATTGGGAAATCTCAGAAGTAATGATAAGGCTTACTGACTTGATTGGGGTAAGCAAAGCAAGCTAACTTTGTCAAACTTTTTACAGATTTCCAGATTACGTTAGTCAGTCATAAGTGTTATTAGGAGCGATTTTCTAAGAGGGCCTGACAGGTTGGGTCTTTTATGGCTTATCGATATAGTGTAGGCAGTATCTCTGTATTTTTCCACGGAAAATAAATTCGTCGACAATCCAAGGAACGCTCCAAACGACGTAAAAGTACAGATTCAATTGTAGAAAAATTGAGAACATATTCTACCTATGTTGCAGACCCTCTATGATTAAATAGAGACGGATTTATAGAGGATGAAACCACTTTCGAGTACAAAATACACGATATTAGTATAAGAAAATCAAGAATTTGGCCATTTTTGTCTTAAACATCACTCATTACCCAAGTCACAACTCCACCACTCCCACACACCTAACGTTATAAAATATTGTCTCCTTCCTACACCCATGCACATGAAAACAATATAAAGTTAGACACGGAAACTCAAAACTGTCAACCATGTTTGTCAAAATGTGCTACAAAAGTTCCTTGCCACTAGGAAAAAGTGTAGCGCATATAATAATAATAATAATAATAATAATAATAATAATAATAATAATAATAATAATAATAATAATAATAATAATAATAATAATAATAATAGTAAATAAATATTGTATGTTAGTTTATATTGATCCGATATCATTTGTCAATATGAATGACCAATGACATCCAATATAAAACACTGTAGAAAACCTGCAGAGACATGTTATTTTGTGTATTCGTTTTGTATTACAAAACAATTGTAAACACAATTTGCTTCTGATTGTATTTTATACAGAGTTGTAATTGCAAGGTTTGAGTGAAGCTGATTAGGAAATTATTATAAAACGATTGTAATAAACGCTGTAATTGTTGTTTAGAAATTTCAATGATTAAATACATAAAACAACACGGTGTTCGTGCATACCTTCCCAATATTAAGCGCAGTATAATGCCTGCCTTACTGTACTATGGTAACTGACCTTTTTACAATTTTAGTCACTATTATCAAATATTGTGTCTTATGTAAGACTGCTTCACAGTCGTCAAAAGCACTAATGTGCTATTGGGAATAATTTTGTTAGCTTATGATAATATAGGTAGCTTCTATACACCAGTTTCACGAGGGTTTTAATTCCTGGGAGTACATATTGTTTTTATAAGACATGTCTGGAAAATGTAGACCAAGATCGAGTCTCAGGTGTATCATTGTATATTATGCTTATGTTTGATCTCTTTATAATATATAGAACTTTGTAAATAACCCTTCAAGAAATTCATTAATTGCTTACAGTTGAACAATGGGGATTAAAATATGCGTTCCGTATAAGTATAAACATGTGAGAGTTTTTCGCGTACATGTATCTTTTTGACGATGCCAAAAGTAAACTGCCATCTGTACTATTGTAAATTTCTACTGGGTCTGATGAGTCCGTAGTTTATTAGTCTGGGTAATCTAATGTATGTCCCGAATTCCAATAACACAAACTTATGATATGGCAATTAAATTTGACACTACCGTGCTTACAAGATTGGCACTAACAAGAACCTATCTGACTTTAATCTCACCTCGTCTGACATCAACGGATCTCAACACATAGGATCTCAAAATAGAAAATTTTCAATCATCGTCAATATTTCATCATCCATGAGAAACAATAAATAAAATCATAAGCAGACATGCTCAAATGAGACTGATAAACATTTTATTTGTAATTGATACCTTTATTTATCTGTGCTACGATGAGAACAATCAATGAAAAAAATAGTATCAAGAATAGAACAATTATAAATTAGCATTAATGTAAAGAAAGATAATATTATAACTTAAAATATTCATTTTAACAAAATTGAATGTACCCCGTACGTCCAGCGTGACAAAGAACAAGAAAATGTATACCATTTTGAATAGTCACTTCACTTTTAGAACTGTAAGATCAAGCAGAGATGGAAAATCATTTAACAGAACGTGAAACAATTACGTCGTTACGTGACGGTTAAGAAAATAAAGAAATAACTAAACCAGTCATAGATCAGTCTGGTGCACAATCAACGTTTCTTCCTTGGTCATACAAAATCAACTGTTGTGATACCCAAAAGATGGAAATATATATATATATATATATATATATATATATATATATATATATATATATATATATATATATATATATATTGATATATAATAATAAGAAGTATCATATCCAACATTATGACAGCGTGTACAAACTTTCTCAAGATAGGCTAGAACTGTTCCAGCTGCTTTGAGGTTTAAAAACAGAACCAACCTGTCATCAAACAATAGCATTTGAAAATTTTTAAGCATATAGTCTTCAGTTATTCTACATTTCAGAACATTTTTATATGTTGTACGGATTCTGCAATCAGTCTACGTGTCTTCAATTAGTCATGTTTCAAGACATTTACAGATGTTGTACTGTCTTTCATTAGCTTTCAATTCAAAAGTATTTGTATCTCAAAAGACTCATCCAATCGGCTTTTCTTGTCATGGACTCAAATAATGAATTATTAACAATTCAACAAGCGTTTTAGTTTAATAGATTTAGCAAAATCTGGTAGAATATCGAGTTCAGTATATACCATCACTTAAAAATATCTGAAATCAAACAGTTTGGTTTTTTTTGAACTGTGAGCTAATACATATGAAAATGATGAGTAGAAAATGCTTGTTTCAATACAAGCTGCAAACAGTCTACAAAGTTGCCCACCCTATCCCCTCAAAAAATAAATTGATTTATTTGAATTCAAACTTGAATTAGTACAACACTCAATAAACTATAGTTTATATTCCTTCTATTTGTTTAATTCGAACAGCATAATTATGATTTAATGTATGGACAACAACAGTTATCATAACCATACAATGCATGGGGTATTGCTATGGTTTCAGATAAACCCCCTAATGTGACTGTATACAATTATTCTTATTAACTCCAATACCAATGAAACGGATTTGAAAATTTGAAATGTATTTTTATCCAATTGTATTGTAATGACTATTCTGTTGTACATAGATGCAGTAATATATCCATGCCAACATGATCCTGCTTCCTGAAAACCCTTACAACCTATGTTTTCTTTTCATGTCTTCTTTTCTTTGTAGCACGAATTTTATTATAATTGCAGTAACATTTCTTAAAAGTATCCAAATCGATACTTTATGGATTGCTTACAACGGTTATTTAGTAACTGATCCATGCCTAATGTTTTGAAAGATTTTGATCTATATGGTCTTCTTCTGTAGGACCGGGCCACAGATTGTCGAATAATGTAATGCTAGTGTTGCATATTTCTAACGCCAGGCAGCTCATTCATAAATACCATGTAAGCAAGGAAAACTAATTTTCTAATCAGTAGGTGTTTGTGTAGAGATTGACATTGATCCGTATTCTGTGATTTATAAGGATCTTAAATAATAATTTAAATAAGCAGTTATGACTTACAGTATCAACATATCCAGTGTCATATGACTTACAGTGTCAAAATCCTCCACAGTGTCATATGACTTACAGTGTCAAATTCCTCCACAGTGGCATATGACTTACAGTGTCAAAAATCCTTCACGGTGTCACAAAAAGCTGGTTAAAGGTTTCGTATGGTTTTCAGTAGCATAAACAAGTCGCTTATGGACCAGTAGAGAAGCCATGCTACAACAATGCTCTTTAAAAAGCGATATATCTTATCAACCAGTAATATTGTTTCCTATATTCACTATTGACTTTTTATAACCAAGGTTTTCTATAAATCATTTAATTCGTCTTTCCATCAGGTTTGAAAAGGGATGGAATTCAGATGCAAAATCTAGAAAAGAATAGACTTTGAAGAGAATGACCAAGAAAGAGATCTTAGCAAGGACAATACAGTTGGAAATATCCTCCGAAACGAGTTTAATCTATTTCAATTTCTAATAGCTTTTATCAGACTTGATTAAACAACGGCAAATGTGTTTATTGCTTCTTCATGAAGTTTTAATCACTCAATATTATCGATTTTCTTTAGAATTCAATTTACCTTTTCACCTTCTTTCTTCAATATTCTTGACCGAATGTCGATATTATACTGTTATTTAGCGAACAGAAAAACTATACTTTTGATTGAATTATCCAACGTCAGCAGTTTTATTGATCGAATATAGTTGTTGATGTTGACACTAGCATCCGCAGGTCATAAACTAGTAACTGCTGTGATTCGTCTACGTTGACGTAGCACAAATAATCTTAAAACATATTCACTCTGTGTTTATTACTTTTTGTATATTTTTGTTCATTCATTATCTCACTTCAAGCAGTACAGACGTATTGGAATTGTTAATCAATTAAGAATTCAATATAAACTTTAGTTGCCTACCTTTTCATATATATATATATATATATATATATATATATATATATATATATATATTTATATATATATATATATATATATATATATATATATATATATATGTCAAACGGGTTAGAGAACGTTTAAAACTCTACAGAATTTCAAATCCAGGATGGCTGAATACGGAACCCATCAACTTGTATGCTCGCAGCACCAGTGTATTTACCATCATCACTAAGCACACATCTCCATAAGTGATGTTATATGCACGAAATAAAATAACCTGTACGATATTATCATTTGTATTCAATATTAATTCTGTCTAGCATTATCAAACATTCTCCTGAAGAATCCATGGATAGCACCTTCCGTTGTGTTTTGTGTATTTTGCTCTCTCTCTCTCTCTCTCTCTCTCTCTCTCTCTCTCTCTCTCTCTCTCTCTCTCTCTCTCTCTCTCTCTCTCTCGTGATCGTACCCTCATTATCGGTATTTAATAACATTATCTTCCTACGCGAGTAATAGTATATACCTTTTAGCATTTGGGGAACATAATTGGAATGCTATCAATTATATGGGTTTTATGTGTGCACATATATCTGAATTAATTATCCCTTTCTCGATCTTTAATTTCTTGTTTATCCGCCTTCTTGGAACTTACGCATGCCACAGTCTTTTTTCTATACACAATTAGAAGTCTTTTATCTCCGGAAAATTCGACTCAGAACTTCAGTGGAAAATATCGTTCTGACTATCGAATCATGTTTTCTTAAAATGTATATTGACATATTATAAACTCTTTGGACAATGTTAGAAAATATTTTTGTGAAGAGTTGGTTGGTATAATATCATTTCAGATCTCTGAATAAACATACAAAGAGAAAGCAGTCTTGCGAATCAAAATTCATTAAAAAAATGTTTGGTATCCTGTTAATATGCCGAATGAGATGAATAAGTTTATTTCGAATATTATAAACAAAAGTATACCCGACGTTTAACCTCACAATGTAAACGTCAGTAAATCAGAACTTTAGTTCCTTGCAAAATGTATTTGGAATAGAAAGAAAATAAGGTATGTGTCATAGACCAGAATTTTGGAAGCATGCCCACAATCAAACGATTTCCTGTCCATGTGTTCAAAACCAATGTACCCTTCATGCAGCATCCGACGCTATATTTGGTATTCAAAATTAAGGTAAAGACGATTTTTTGAACCAATGCGAATTAGATTCATTTCTTCCACAATTAATCAAGGCCAATGTATTGTGTTATCTTCCTCCAGAAATTTACGAACATTTAGAAATGTGAGCTAAACCAAGAGATGTTGCACCATATTTCAGTTTATTCAAGCGAGACTGAACGCATAGTACATTTAGAAAATTTCAAGTCAAATGATTTTCTGGAATGCAAAATTATTCCTCATATCACTGTATGATGGTTTTATCAGGGAAGTATAGACCTCTTAGATATAAGATTTTCCAGTGCCATTTGAAGGCATAGACACTTTAAGCACGTGCTTAGGGCACTGCGCAGTGGAGGCGGTGTGTGTGTGTTAGTGTGTGTGTGTGTGTGTGCGTGTGTGTGTGTGTGTATGTGTCGCGGCTCCTCAGAAACAAACTTTCGGTGTCGGTTGTGTTGGCAGTTTAGTGTTTGTGCCGAGGATCCGCAAACGTCTTAAAACGGCATTCAGAATCTCATTTCAAAAAAATACCAATTCTAAGGGAGTTAAAATGGATGCTAGACATGATTTCAAGGAAACTAATATTAAAAAAGGTGATACCTAGAATCATCATACCCAAAGATTACTCCTAAATATTAGGTTTGGTCTGATGTGCAACAATCAACAAGGCTTTCAAGACACTAGCCCATTGATTGATGCAGGACTACATAAACAAGATTTTTAAAAAAAATATCAGAAAAATGTAGGAAGAGCAATCTAAATTATTAAGTCAACGAAGGATTGGTAGGAAAAAATGTGTAAGCTAATTATGATCTTTGTTCATTTCAATAAACCTATTTCTTTTAGTGTTTTGGCCATTCAGTGTGTAACTAAAGCTTGTAATTGCTATAACATCATAAAGGACTTTCAGTGAACACCATGCTACATTAGGTAAACATTGACATTTTAAGTATAAATTTATAGATTGCAAGTTGTGTGACTTTCTCATGAATTTAGGCGTAGCAAACATCTTACAAACTAATTTGACATTTAGAATTAAACAATTCAAGACATGCAAGTGATATGATATATTTGTTGTAGGTCACAAAGACGTAAAAAGGTCAAGTTGAAAGAGGTTTACACTTGATATACATAAGACTGGAGAGACAAATATTTTTAAGCAAAATAGGGAACAAACAATAGCAAGATTCCAAATTGCAGTTTGTCAGTGATTGTCTTTAAGGTCAACATCTACTAGCCTACACAGCGATTGTCATTAAGGTCAACATCTACTCGTCTACAAAGTGTTTGTCATTTCTTCTTGTTTTACGCTGTATGTCTTTGAAACAACATTTCTTATTTTGCTGCCCTTTACATTTAAGTACAAATGAATATAGTCCTAAGCCTTTAGGTCAAGATTCGTCAATATGCTCTGGTTGGATAACCTTTTTTTCAGTTTGGAGACCGGAGACCAGTTTATGTTTACATTCGTCTGTGAACTGAAGTCTGTTTATTTATCCCCGTAAATTAACATTGAAATAACTCTTGTATATATGGTATAATCCATATTACTTGATATTGCCAACTCCTTTCTAGGCACGCTATCAATTAACCAATTCCCTTAGTTTTGCTGTTAGTGTTGCAACTAATGATGAAACTAAATGATACGTTTCTCTTTTCTTCCAGATGTAAGAGACCAAGAGTAAGAAATTATTCCTAGTTCAAAACAACAAAGCCGGACATTATGTAGATGAGCTATAATCTCATCGTATTTAGAATTGTTAACATCTATTATTTAAGTGATTATAGGGCTAAGTGTTGGTGTTAGAAGACATTCCAGGGACAAATTGTTTATTTGGCACAGATCCAATGCTTTGCATGATGCTCTTTACTCTTGATGAGCTGTTTTAATGTCAATAAATTAGTAGTCATTCAGCGTTTCGATATAAATATGTTAAGCTGCCCATTGTTTTGTTATATGTTCTTAGATGCTCCCCCACCAGTCTCGTCATGTATGAAAATAACATTTATTGTTTTATCTATCTATCTATCTATCTATCTATCTATCTATCTATCTATCTATCTATCTATCTATCTATCTATCTATCTATCTATCTATCTATCTATCTATCTATCTATCTATCTATCTATCTATCTATCTATCTGAAGTATGTACGCCTTATCAATGATATACCACGAGATTTATAATTTTTTCCTTAAAATGAAACTAAGCTTGCTGAGTCTCCTTTTAATGAAAAATTTATATAATTAGTGGTATATCATTGAATCAGCGTACATACTGTATATATACTTTTTTATATCACATACAAATACATATATTTTCGCTTTGAACGGAGTTCAGATTTTTTACATGCTGTGTATTGCTCAAGTGAATGAACTCACCACATCCCCGAGTATGTCCGCTAGAAAATGTAGTTCAATGCCTTTTGTGGCTGTTCACAATCACCTATGCATATTGATAAGGTGATTTTCGTTTTTAATTTCTACTTTTCTTACTTTTGATCAAATCCATATAGTGCATACTTATGATATAAACATGAAAGATGGTTTTAATAATAAAATTAGAACATTCACATGAACGCTGCCATTCAAGTAATGGCGCAATGAAATTAATGTGGAAAATAAACTAAGCAAAATGTTGAGCCAACAAGAGGTAATTAAAATATTTAAATATATTTACACTTTACCTAAGTCATTATTTTGCTCTAGTAATCATCACACCAACAAGAAACACACACACTCTCTCTCTCACGCAAATTTATGTCATTGATAAAAACTGTAGATAAATCCCAATGAAAGTGCACACGTATCCTTACAACAAACCATATTCTTGTAGGTTAAATGGTGTAATTTATATTTCAAGATTTCAATCCAGTCCAAAGTCTAGTCTCTCTCACACCACATTTATGCATAGTTTGTCTGATATGTATGAGAGTGAAGGTGGGGGACAGAAATCAGAAAAGGAGTGAGACGAAAATGGATACCATATTAGATTCATTTAGAAAAAGAGGATTGTTAATATTTTTATCGTTATTTCCATACTTCACTAATGACTAATACGTGGAAATTCATCATTGATCTAGAGATTCTAGAATCTACTGCAGAAGGCCGCTAGAATGTTTATGTATGCATATTATTGCGCCATGGGCGGATCACAATTTGATATAGCAATAGGATTATTATATTATAATTGCCTTATACCAACACTTTTAAATGCCATATATATATATATATATATATATATATATATATATATATATATATATATATATATATATATATATATATATATATATATATATATATATATATATATATATATATATATATATATATATATATATATATATATGATCTTAAGTGGGCAAGGATTCAATGTTAAATTTATGAAACAAGATGGATATTATTCAACGAGTTTTATAAATTTAATATGAAATCGATACCTGTTATAGATTCTTTTTATCACATAGTTTTTATGTCAGTGGAAATTATCTAGATAGATGGAATTAACGAATAATATCGTATATTTTGGCAGACGGTTTACCTTTCATTTGTTGTGCATACAATATAGTTCCAAACAAAGCTGAACTAGTAAAAGTAGAATGTATTGTTTTACAAACTATAGATCAAAGAAAAAGCTTCCATCGGAAATAAACAGAAAATTTTATAACCACAAAGTCAGTTTTCATTACAGAATGATCAATGCGATGTGATGCTGCAACATTGTTTGATACGGTACACAGTACAGCAGGCCGACAGGACGTGTACCGTAAAATGTTGTGTTAAGTAAAAGTTATATTGTTGCGATGTTAATGTGAAATAGGATTTCCGGATGCAAAAATTCCAAAATTGACTGCAATGCATTTGTGACTTGATATTTGTAGAGTTTGATTTGATAAAATAGAATGTACACAAGACGTCAACAACATCCATATATGTAGTACAAATATTAGTACCCTTAGTTTACCTTTCTTATCCGATATTTTCGTTTTGATCGTCCCCCATATAATGCCTATTTCCGTTCTCAGCCTCGTTTGTTTGTGTGCCATATAAGGACGTTAATGCCTTATTTAGAAACGTAAACAAATCGTAGTGAATAATATGGCGCGGTTTGAGTTGGAAATTATGCGCATTAAAAGCAAATAAGGTTCACCGGTGACTTTGAAATTCCTCCAAGGAGCAATTATTTTCTCAACAAAGACTGTATTTCGCAATTTATGCGAGTAGCCTTTTTCCATCTTCTCACATTATGTCATTCAACAACTAAAACCATACCGTTGAACATCCATATATAGTCTGGCAAACCTTATGTAGAAAAGGGCTCACGGCGAGAGTCTCGCGTTATCGGTCATGGTGGACTTGGTGAGATTAGCAAAACTATGCCAATATATTTTACCGTGTAAGGGCTTAATAAATTTAAAATAAGCTGAACTTTGACAAAATGATTATACTTATTTAGTTGATTTCTAAACTATATGTGTTTGTGACTTTAGTGAGGATTTTTTTTGCTTCATTACATCATACGAATCAGTTCGTAGCCTCAACCACAACAAAACAAGTCGTGACTACGACATCGTAGCTACCCATATCTGCTACGTAAAGATGCTGTGGTTGGATAAATATCTGTCAGTTAGGAGACCCATTCATGTCCAGATTATTCTGCGAAAAGTGGTGAGTTTGTTTACTTCGTTAAGTTAACATTTAAACCACTCTTGTATATACGGTGGATTCTATATCTATGTTATTGATAAACACATCCCACCCACCCACGCCGCCACCGGCCTTTCCTTAGTTTTACTCGTTATTGTCGTTCATGTCTTGTAGTTTTATGTTTTATGATCATATTGTTAAACATGACATAATTAACCCCTGTGGGAGTAGCATATCCGTATTGAGACAGCCGATATGATATTTCCTCAATTTCCATTTGCGAGTCGAGTTAAACAATGGCTGCCAAAAAATGTTCATTCAGATCAAAACATCCCAGAAGGCGGGGTTAAAAAATTTTTCCCACGATCCCAGCTAATCAGTAAAGACAATACCACACAATAATTGCATGGGCTTGTTTAAACCAATCAGAATCACATAAAGTGATATTTAAACATGTTATAATATAAACAATATGAAACTGCACATACTATAGGAAAACCAAACCTACTATTTGATAAAAAGGCATATAAAGGATTGTGGATTGTGGATAAAGCACCCGACTCCGATGCGGAAGGTGGCGGCTTAGAACCCAGGCCGAGTAATACCGAAGACTTATTTTTATTTTTTTTAAATGGTACAAACAGCTGCCTTGCTAGATGTTGAGCATGTTGTTAAGTGGTAGGACTTGTTGGCCTGGTATCAGGAAAATGACTGGATGGGACATCATACTTCATGTCTGCGGCATGATGCCATTGTGCTAAACATCACCATTGACTGCTAGTACAGACATCGTAGCTAAAAGGCGGAAAAAATTGTTAAACTTACGTAAAAAATCCATATCACACACATACACATATACACATAAACACAAACACACACACATTTACATAACATAGAGAATATCAAATGGCTTATGATTTAATATTGATTTTATAAACCATGTTGAATAATTTCCAGCTTTTGCGAGCCATTATCCCAAATTATTCAACGAGTTTTATAAACATAGTATTTAATTATTAACCATTTGAGCTACTTTTATCACAAAATAATTATGTATTGGTCAAAAGAGTTTGGATAGAAAGAAGAACAAATGAAATTTAGGAATTCATTAAAATCGGACACAGACGTTTTAGCTTTGCATTATTGAGCTCTGAAAAATATTTCCATATGCGAGATTAATCAATACGGTACAAAGGATGGTAGTAGATAATTTTACAAAATTATAGTTCATTGAGAAATCTGCCTTACAAGTTTATGGAACATTTTAAACGGAAATCATTTTCTTCAACACTATTACGCCAGCGGAAATTCCTCTTTGAGGTCGCACAGTTGGTTCATTTTGAATGGTGGACGCAACATTTACATTTAATACTATTACATTGATAATGTTTCCACCCGAAATGTGTTTATTCTGCTAAAGTAGGATAACACTTTATCAATAGTCGTATGAAAGGACGATTACTGGATGTAGGTATTTAAAACATATGGTCTCTAACAGTGTCACTGCATTAACATGTTTATACAAATCTACCTACCCGAATCCCAGGATAAACTCAGAAGACGGTTCGGGCAAGCTCAGATTTGTAAGGTCCTTGCCCACATTCAAGTACAATATGGAAGTTATGTACAAAAGTGAAGAAGTTTTATTTATCATCGGTAAAATACACGACAATCTGAGACACGAACGAACTCAGACAGAGGCAAAATGTATATGATCTCTATGAGAGAGTACCTTAGACCAATGGTCATCTGGGACCCAATGATGTCATGTTCTTTACCTGATAATTACACAATAGTACAACTAAGTGATACTTTCTTTAAAATGTATGATATATTATTGTATAAATATTAAATTACTTCTAACAGTAAGCATCATTAATGTAGTGGTTGCAGATTTTCATACATGGCTGTTGTGTAATTACATTTAGTAACTGTAATGTGTGATGTAGCATGTAGGATCTGTAATCCTCTGAACTGATTTTACCAAGTCTTGACTGACGTGACAAAAAATAACGGGAAGTTCAACAAGACTCATTCACCCACCCCAACCAACTCCACCCCCTTCCCCATTTAATTTTGTTTAAATTATTAGATGGAGTTTACCTAATAAAGAACACAGTGAAGGCAGAATGCTTGCCTAACTTTCTATATCTTGCTTGATGTATGTATGCATGTATGTATGTATGTATGTATGTATGTATGTATGTATGTATGTATGTATGTATGTATGTATGTATGTATGTATGTATGTATGTATGTATGTATGTATGTATGTATGTATGTATGTATGTATGTATGTATGTATGTATGTATGTATGCATATATATATATATATATATATATATATATATATATATATATATATATATATATATGTAGAGAGAGAGAGAGAAAATTATAAATATATACCAGACAGAACAGACAGTGCTATCCCTTAATTGTGTAGTAGAATCTTGATAATAGTGGGCAGAAATAATAGTTTAATACAAACAATACTCTCATACAGGTTAGAGAAATCGAAATCGTACTCTACGGAGTT
>JAEAOA010001453.1:415000-482500 GCA_016746295.1 Potamilus streckersoni
TTTAATGAAATTAGCATTTCTGATAATGCTTTCTTTTTATCATCCAGTATTGGTAGGACATATCGTACAGTTCTAAAATGAAAGACAAGCACAATAAGAAACAACATGAAACAAAGCAAAGAAATCTGTCCATGATTGCACATTGTAATGATCATTCACAAATAATATATTATACAGCAAACTTTGTACATGACTGTAAATTATATTTTAAAGAAATCGTATATGAACTATTGAAAAGGTTGTTTACATGGATTCGGATTCTAGACCCAGCCTTGATTGCCAGCTTAAAATGTTCTGAATAATGTACCTGTTTATAGTTTGGAAAAATTTCCCGTTCGTATGATTGAGTTGTGGGTATGTTTTGCAACATATGTCAAGTAAGGATGTACTGCGGCAGAGATCATGTAGGGATGTATTACAACGTAGAATAGTCGGGAAATATATATATATATATATATATATATAT
This sequence comes from Potamilus streckersoni, assembly GCA_016746295.1. NCBI lineage: Eukaryota > Metazoa > Mollusca > Bivalvia > Unionida > Unionidae > Potamilus > Potamilus streckersoni. The sequence goes on from JAEAOA010001453.1 coordinate 415,467, forward strand.
ATATATATATATATATATATATATATATATATATATATATATATATATATATGAAGAAAGAAATAGTTGAACTAATATTCAGTCCTAGTCTTGTTTCTTTATCTTCAGTATAATTATTTACTGTCGTCTTTAGATTTAATTAAGATAAGTCGTTTATTTAAATTATTAATTGGGATTACAAAGTTTTTAAATAGCTGTTTCGTCACTAAAGATAATTTAGGGGTTTTTAAATGTTGTCATTACCATGTAAGGTCCCCATCTAAACCTCTAACAATATCCATCCAGTTACAGTTCAGACACTCTCAGCCGGACCTCGGCAAGAACTTCCTTTCTGACTGATGAAATCTTCAATGGTACAAAATTTGACAACTGCAAAATAGCTGTAAATGATACATGCGTCTGCTACCATAAATGAGTCAAAGAATTCTTAGGCAATATCTCTTTCGCTTACATTGTGGGATTGTATAAATCTGTCTGATAATTGAAGTGTATATAATTGTATTTATCTTTCTGATAACATATATATATATATATATATATATATATATATATATATATATATATATATATATATATATATATATATATATATATATATTATTCGATGCCAGATACTTTGAAATAAGATTAAATTTACTTGCCAATGAACGGATATTACACATACAAAGATAAAAAATACACTCATAAATATATCGCGATAATATCAGTATTTTTTTATGTTGATATCACTTGATATCACTTGATCCAGCAATAACATTGAATCATGTGATTGCTCTTTTTTCTCTTATATATACAACAAAAAGGGCAATCACACGATTCAATCTTATTGCTGGATCAAGTGATATCAACATCGAAAGATACAGATCATAATTCAACATTTTTATGCTGAAACCTTAATCTAATCTAGCAATCAAGATGGAATTATCGCGATATATTTATGAGTGTATTTTTATCTTTGTATGTGTAATCTCCGTTCATTGGTAAGTAAATTTAATCTTATTTCAAAGCATCTTGCATCGAATAATCTTCATCATCAGTTAAAACCTGAATGCGTATCAAACCGTGAAATGATAAATGTATTGATTCTGAAAGCTAGTGATAAGCAATGTAGACCCAATTTTAGCCAGATTGATATATACAGAGATTTGATTAATCTGTTGAGATCAATCTGCCGTCTGAATAACTGAAAGAGCGTTGTAAAAGAAAACATTGCAAAAAGGTTCCACAATGGCAAGGTGATATACAGCATGCTCGTCTTTTGACGTCCAAGTACATATAAAATCTATCTGTTGTCCAGAAAAGGCCCAATACTATCATTAAATATTTGACTCAATTGTAGTAGCAAAGAAAGAAAAATGTTTTCGCTATATTATAATTTTCTTGATTTATGTTAGGGAACGCTAGCTCATGAATCATATTGAAGTAAGAAGGAATACATGACTTTCTCTGACGTCAGTTATCTTATACTGTAACCACTGTGCTTCAAACTTGCATTCACATGCCTGAAACTATCATATGACTGGCTAATGACAAGCCTCTGCACAAGAAAATCCTGAAATTTGACAAAGGAAAACTCTGCAATGAATTTTTTTTTTCATATATGTGGGAAATGCTACGTGTTTAACGAATTATTCTATTGCATTTATATTTTTAAATAACCTTTGTATAGACCCAATATCGCTAATGATCGACCACTTCTAGTTGGTCTGACTTGGGGAAATGGCAAAGGCCAATATAACCAGTTGTGTTTCAAAATATCTGATCAAAGACTGACAGCAAAACAGAAACAACTAAGTAATAAAATTTTTGTAAAATATATAAATCTGATTTCACAAAAATAATGTAGAGCGATGTGCAAAGCTCAGTGTAACTCTTTTCATAAAGGCCCGTACATAAAGCCACATAAGTCGTTATCAGTCTATATCAATCAACATATTAATAATCAAGTCGATCCAATTTCTCTCCAAATTCGATTTTCTCTCACTTTAAAATGTTCTGTAGAGTGAAGATGCTTCATAATTAGTTTTAGAATGCGTGAATGTAATCAGTTAAATCAACGATTATATTATGTAACTTATTTCTATCAAACGATGAATTTGTAACTAAATATGAATATTCATTTTTTACAGGCCCGTTAAGGGTGTGAAATAACTCTTTGGTTTGAGGTTTAAATGTGAAATTCTCGCTAGAAATTTACCGTTTGGGTTTGCTTTTGCTGCATTGGGACTAAGAGGTGATAGCAAAACTGAGCCGCTGGTATGGTACTAAAAACAATATTTAAATGGTTAAATATTCATGCCATTCTCTATAAATACATATTCATTTATTAAAGGTTATTGCATCTACGTGTGAATTAATTAGCATTATTTGTTGAATATCGAAAAAGTCCTCTTTTTCATTTAAATGCGATGATATATCATTTTCTTTCCCTGAATGTGGAGTTACGTAATCCTCATTAACGTTTATATAACATTCGATTTTACAAGTGACAAAATAATGTGCGGTCCAAAGCTTAAGAGTGAACCTTTTGCATTGAATCATTTAATTACATAAGCCACTGATAGCTCTACTCTATACCGATTTAATACCATGGGACAGAGCGTGCATAGTCATAGACAGATTTTGATTTCTATACATCATTTTAACATAAGTAATATTCCCTAACATTCGTTCTTAATCCTTTGTTAGGCATCTAGAATAGAAGAGGACAAAAATTGGAGAAACATGGCTTTCTAAAGCGTAAGGTAATGCATGGAAATGTCTTCTCGTGTGGATACATTTCCATACCATGAAAAAGAAACGCAGCATTATTTTTGGCAACAAGAAAATGTTTAAACATATTATCTTTTGAGGGAAGGTATATAGATGATCTTGTAAATAAATATAGATGTAAAACCAATTGTACTCTAAATGCTGGTGTACCGCAAGGATCCTTGCTTGGGCGATTCTGGTTTTCAGTCTGTGTAAACGATATTGTCAATGCTGTGAGCTTTCTCACAAGTATTATTTTGCAGATGATTCATCTCATCTCCACATTATTAATTCCACTGTTGTACTCAAAAATTGATTGTCATTAATAATAATCTGAGAAAACTGCATAACTGGTCCAAGAAATGGCTCTGAAAGTATAATAAAAAATAAGTGGTTTCAATTTTCACGAACAGAAAAAGAACAGCAAGAAATAATCATGAATATGTTTTTGATAATATCAAGCTTAAATATGTGAATTTAAAAAGCCATCAAGGATTAATGCTTTAATCAAAAGCCAAATGGGCATGTCATGATAGTATATAAAAACAGCTAATAGATAATCCACAAAAACTAAAATGTATGCCAATTTTATCAAATCTGTTTACAACTTACATCAGCCATATTTTGGAATAAGCCACATTAGTCTATGGCGGATGCTTGTTGATCGATTATGAAAAATTGGAAAAATTACAGCTTGAGGCGGCAAAAATATTTACAGGACTTCCAAAATACACTAGTCGGCAGTCTCTCTATTTTGCAACAGAGTCAGAACGTCTGCATTTAAGAAGAAAAAGACAAAAGTTTCTAACACTCTACAACATTGAAACGAGCAAGACATAATACTATATCACTAAATTACCCCCTCCACATGTGTCCGAAAAACGAATTATAACCTTCGACGTTCAATTAATATGGTTATTTGCAATTTCTGGCTAAATTCTAGCAAATCATCTTGTATACCCTAAACAGTATCTGTGTGGAACAACATCGAATAGGATACTCAATGCCTTATATTGCTTTTAAAATATTTTTATGTCCAACTTTTATTATTCGAACACTTGATATTATCCATACAAGAATACGACATAATGTAATTTCATTGGAAGCTGGTCTTGACCTTGTTCAACTGACACTCCATTTTATTCATGCTCCGAAATAGAAACCACTACGCACTTGTCCACTGTCCATATGCTGCCCCAATTACTATAGACAACGAACTGGGTTGATGAGAAATTTACTTCGATGTCATATGTGACTATTAGCCTAGATTTACTGCTACGGTGACAGGTAAATACAAATGAAAAAATTTGAATTTTACATCCGGTATGCAAATGTGTAACCCTCCCTCCCTCCCTCCCTCAGCAGTTGTTTTCATTATGTTGTCATGTTGAATATGTTACAATACTTGTTACTTGTATCATGTAGGGAGAAGAGGGCAAATTTAAGTTGTCATAAATTGTGACAATGAAATATGTTTAGAAGAATAAACACAACTGCATCTTAGACATAAACTTATAATGAGAATCCAGCTGCCAGTGAATATATTGAAGTAAAGGACAATATTAGAAATATAATGGTTTATGTTTGTAGGTAATTTGTGTGAAGAAAATCTTTCAAATATGTTCATATATTTATCAGATTAATAATGATAACACAACTATAAAAGTGTTTTGGAGGAAATGAATCCTACATCTGAGTCTGCAAGGTGTCTTTATTCCCAATCCTTTTAATATTGATAACATCAGGTACAAACAAACATTCGCATAAATTTTGTTTGCGTTTGTAATAATCACATCTGTTCCAGCATAGTACATAAGGAGAAAGGACAACAACATGTGAAACACAGGCAAATCACTAAAACTTGGAAACGTTATATAAATACTCTTTTGCAGGGCAAAACTATACGAATGAACGGACGCATACCCTTTGTAGTTACAAACCATCTTGATACATCACATGTTCAACAGATTGACCTAGATACGTTGACTCTATATCGAATTTCGTAAATGTCCGAAGTTCATATTTATGAATTATAATATAATAATTACTTGCTGTAAAACTAAGAATCTCACAAGATAACCTGGTACTTGTAAAATTACCACGAAAGGAACTTCCGAGTTATTTGTATACAAATGTTAAATAACTGTCAATTTTGTTAAAAGCATATTAGATTTAAGCCACAGGAGCACGCTTTGACATCGAGTAAATTACGGGATCTTGTAATAAACTGTCAAAATCTGTTCTGCTCAATAGATTGCTGCGATTGCGGACTTCAGGAAGCGAATATTCACAATAAGTTCAACATTAAAATCAATAACAAATTCAACTTAGTATCTCATTCTCTTGATAATAATAATAATAATAATAATAATAATAATAATAATAATAATAATAATAATAAAAATAATAACAATGAGGACTTTATATAGCACCTACTTTTTAAGAAGCCGCAAGAACTTTACATCAGACAAAAATATATAATAATATGATTAGCAAACCCAAACACCATGAAATTAAAAAAACAGCAAACTTGCTGAAAATATATAAGGTAAGGAAAAATTATTAGGTCTTTAAGTATGTGAGTTTTGACAGCGCTCTTGAATGAGATCGCCTTGTCTTTGTGTCTAGGTTTCGTGAGCAATTTATTCCACTTTTCTGGGCCCTGGCATGCAAACAAAAATCGTTATCCATAGATCTTCAATTTCATAATGAGAATAATGAGAATACAATTGTAAGAAGAGGTTCGTGATTATCTTGCTGGTGTGTACACATGTTTGAAGATAGGTATGTTGACCTGAATTCCGTCAGTGAAACGTAGCACATAGAACACTTTTTGTGCTTGATTTTGGATCGAAAGGATATACAGTGTAGGGTACAGAGCAGGCGGAGATGTGCTCTGACCGTGTCACTCTAAGGATGATCTGAGCAGCAGCATATTTAACCACTTGAAGTTTCTGGAGTAGATATTAAGAAGAACCAGATATAATTGAGTTGCAAGAGTCCAGTCTTAAAAGTACGAAGGAACACACAAGTATTTTAGCAGCATCAAAGATAAATGCAAATGGAGCTGATGCGTATCAGGTCAAGATATGCCGCCTTGCATATGTTTACGACATGTTGGTGCAATGAGAGAGCATTATCGAGAGTAACACCTAGGTTTCGCGCTGACTGTGTGCATTTAATGTTGTTTTGTTGATATTTATTGATGGAGGGAAAGAATGTGAACGAGAAAGTGTGTTGTGATTAGAATGGTTAAAGTTTTATCATCAGTCATCTGAAGCTTGTTACATGTCATCCATGATTTCGCAGTGGAAATGCACCTCTTTACACCTTTGATGGTAGCATCAGCTTCAGTTGGGTGCCTAGATTTGTATATTTGGGTGTCATCAGCTTACAATTGGTGAGACACTTGATGATGATATATGACACCTGAGAGCGGTTGAGTGTATAAAATGAAGAGAACATAGCCCAGAACAGACCCCTGTGGAACACCACAGCATAGATCATCTGGGTTGTAGCTCGAAAGAGTAAATATGTCTTATCATTACAGGCATTTCCGACTTTAGATATATTTAATATATGTCAGTTGTTTGAAATCAAATAATGCTGATATCCTGTCATGAATGCATTAGAGTAAATTTGAAATTCGTGCTTCCTGCGCAACGTCTTTATATTATTATTCAAGTGGCGTGTTTAGTAGTGAAACTGTCACACTTACTTGGAAACATTGTAAATGTATGATCGAAATCGATCTATATAGCTCGTGTTTCCTAACTCGAGTCAACTAAATGTGACGTCATACAAGAGTTTCAATTATAGATTCAATGTTGAAAGATGATGAGTTTTTATGCAATCTATTCTATTGATTTGGAGGACAGTTGGTCCTTTAGTTATAAAACAAATCAGCTGTTTGCATTATTGGTTATTGAACTGCTATTTATTAATTCGAATAACATTTTTTGGTCCATTTAGCGCTCAGAAATGAAAGGTTGCAGCGTCTGAGCCTAGATAAAACTTGTTTATTCATTTTTCTCTACTAATTTATTTCCAGTTAAAATAAAACTATGTGATAAACAGCATCATACATAATAAACTAGAGATTGTTCATATGTAACGCAAATATAAGGCATATTGACCGAAGCATTCGAATCTATTTCAAAGTCACTTCACTAATCGCATACTTCGTCATGTGATAAATGGAACCTTCCAGCTGTGAAAATTTCAAAGAAATTTGTGAAACTTGTAGAATAGAAAGTCACTCATTTGTTAGCAAAACTTGCTGGAAATAGAAAAATATCTGAATAGCTTTATACTTGGGATTAAAAAGAATTTAGGTGAGATCCTCTCAATATTTATTGTGTAAAAATACTAGTTTATTTCGTAGTAAAATTATATGTCAAACTGATTCGAAATTGAATTAAATGCATACTATAAATTCTCGAGATAAATAAGGTTCAGTCTGTTTTTGGATTGCTTGATGAGAGTGGGGGGAGAGACTGATGTCAGAATTCAATTAAAGTCAAATTTTGATGTTGATTAAAACAAGTTGGCTTCGATAAGCAACGCTTAGGGTCGATCAGTTCTTGCAATGGTTCATTTCTCAATGCCAATTACTTGATCAATGCTAAAAATTTGATTGCAGCACATTAGTGCTCGCTTCGCAAAGATGGCCAAAATGTTATTCTTGCTGTTATCTTCGTGTACCTAGATTTGCTGAAAATATATTGTCTCAGTGTTGCAAGACTATTTTGTATGTTTAAAATGGCATTTCCACGTAATTTATTTAATTCACATCATCTAACATTTTAGCATTGCAATTGCGTTTACTCAGTTACATAACTCTCCATTTACTTATATCCTAATTCTTTCTGCCACAATATAACCATAATATTAAAAGATTTAGTCTTTCGATTGCAATCATGACACTTCATCGCCATTGTTTCCATGATATTAGTTCATAACTTGTGATAACGTGTTTTGTGACAAAAAGAAAAGTTTATTACCTTTGTTTTTTGTACTTTTGTCTGCCGACTTTCTTCTAAGTAAAATTCACCGTAGGAGGTATTTATACATTTCAAAATAGAGACGATTTATTCGTTGAATGAAATAATTATTTCCAACGATATATCTAATTTTCCCATGCTTTAAATTTTTAGCTGATTAAAATTATTTGATTTTTGAATTATGCATCTCATGATGGTTGTTATACCTACAAATGCTCTGACGGTAACAGACGGGGTTTATTTACGCAGAATTTTTAAGACCTTTTCCTATCACATCAAAACGTGCGCCCTAGTGATTCATCAATTTGTACATCACTGATCATTCATATCTTTAGCGTAGCTTGTTTATTCACGCCTTTTAGCTTTATATTCTTCGGCTATGTAAATCGAGTTACAAGTTAATGTTTCCCATAACCTATAAATTCAGCAGACTAACTAGTGGTAACAAATTAATATTTGTCAGCATAAGACTAAATTATGCCAAATCCATTAGTCTTCTCTACAATAGGCATTCATGAACTATGTCATGAAGTATGTGCCAATTGCTGCAGAGATGTACCTATTGCAGCTGTGAATGGTTTTTTTTATACCTCTGATCGGTTTGATGATAGATAGATAGAAAGATAGATATATAGACAGACATACAGATATATAGATAGATAGAGAGACAGACAGACAGACAGACAGATAGATAGATAGATAGATAGATAGATAGATAGATAGATAGATAGATAGATAGATAGATAGATAGATAGATAGATAGATAGATAGATAGATAGACAGACGGGTAGGTAGGTAGGTAGATGGATGGATGGATGGATGGATGGAAGGATAGATATATAGAAGATAGATAGATAGATAGATAGATAGATAGATAGATAGATAGATAGATAGATAGATAGATAGATAGATAGATAGATAGATAGATAGATAGATAGATAGATAGATAGATAGATAGATCGATAGATAGATAGACAGACTGCATACACTAACCATTTTCATGTGCAATGATTCTGATAAACATGTACTGAACAACTTGATATGATTCAAAATTAGTGTGATTTAGACCATGTCTGAGATTATTTACGTGCCTTGAGGACAACGTGCCTACTGATAAGGGTGGCTAGCTCTGCTTCCGGACCAACCTGTGATATTTTGATGTCTAAATACTGTGAAATACCCGGGGTAGTGTACATGCCTACAATAAATTTCAAGAACAACACCAATACACTTAATTCGCAAATACATCAATACCTAGAATTATTATATAAAATTAGCCGAAAAAGTCACATGATAGACATATGTTAGGAAGTTTACAAAAATCCGTGGCTACATTAGTATGATCTACAACAGTACACTTTTATCATTGACCCAAGTTTCAAGTCTGTAGCTTAAATCATGTCAGACAAAATTAGGAAGATTACACGCCTACGAACGTCAGATGCTTATATCCGCATTCTGATCGATTTTATGCTAAGAATTAGAAGCGCCTGGATATCATTATGCAGGCAGAAGATGTCCACTGTACAAACAACCCACTTCAAATGATTCTACTATATATATATATATATATATATATATATATATATATATATATATATATATATATATATATATATATATATATATATATATATATATATATATATAAAGGACTTCAGTTTATCTCACTGTAAAATCGCACCACAGCTTAAGAATTTGTTTAAAATCTTTCTTCCAGAAAATTTAAAAAAAAAGGTTTCACTAAACATGTTGTTTGCTTTAAGAAATTGATATTTCCTAATTTCCACCTGATAAAAAAACAAGATGTTATATTTTTTATCTTCGTATCTGTAGCCAGACTTGTTAGAGTGGTAAATTTATTTGTGCTAGTTTCAATGGAAAAACAAAACAAAACAAGAGACCCCAAAGCACTGGATTTTCGGTCACAACATATTTATACAAAGAATTGATATGCAATGACAAATCTACACGAGCGAACGACACGTTTTATTACTTTTATAATATTCGTATAGAAAAGTTTAAATTTCTTGCTTATTGTTTCTCGTCATTCTATACTCTTTCTTATATTTGAACCTTTGCATATCAAATTATTGGCGCCTCTAAATGGACGATTTTCAAACGAAATTCAGAATGAAGCATAACACCAGTTTCAGAAGATAAAATGAACTGGCTGAATAATTTTAGGTATCCATATAAAAGAAGGATTCAAAATGTACGAAACGAATATAGTGTTATTTTGTGCTATTATAATTGTACTGTTATGTTTTCTTTGAAACGTTTTGTTTTTTAAAATGAAAGTATTAAGTCTGCTTTACCAAGGTTCAATCTGATATGATTGTTTTTCTTGATAATTCGATATCCTTGCAAAAGTGGTTTTAAAATAATTTTCAGTGAAATCAAATCATTGTCTTGTCAGTCATTTAGTACTTCCCTTTCCTGTTTCCAGATGAGTCACGCTAATTAGATCCAAGTAGTACTGCTGATCTAAAATAATATGCAGAATGAAAAACTGCCCAAAACCTTTCTTTCAATTATTTTTCTTCCGCACAACATATAAGCCGATTACGTGTTGCATAACAGAACTCCTACTTTGTTGCCAAGAGTTTGACGTAATACCTTGAGTTCAACTACGAACACGTGTACCAACATATGTGAGGTCAGCTACGAACACAAGTACCAACAAGAGTTGAGATCAGCTACTAACACGTGTACCAACATAGGTGAGGTCAGCTACGAACACATGCACCAACATAGTTGAGTTCAGCTACGGACACGTGTACCAGCATAGGTTAGGTCCGCAACGACCACGTGTACCAACATAGTTAGGGTCAGTTACGGACACGTGTGCTGTTATAGTTAAGTTCAGCTACGACCACGTGTACCAACATAGGTTAGGTCAGCTACGAACACGTGTACCAATATAGTTGAGTTCAGCTACGGACACGTTTACCAACATAGTTGAGATCAGTTACCGACACGTGTGCCATCATAGTCGAGTTCAGCTATGAACACTTGTACCAACATAGGCGAGGTCAGTTACGAACACGTGTACCAACATAGTTGAGTTCAGCTACGGACACGTGTACTAACATGTTACGATCCTGGCGTTAAAGTATGTGTGTTAATGTATCAATTTTGTATAAATTTCTTTTTATTTCATTATATTAATATCGTCTAAGTTGTTTTGATAAAATAGTGTTTACTTAAGTCGTACATGTGATTCATGTTAGCACGTGCTGTGTATGATAACAAATTCATTACAAATAAACATGCAGGAATAGCCACGAAAACGATTGGCTGATACTGGGTCAGGCTTTCCTAAATGTCCAGAAGTATTACGAAATTGCATGCTTCCTCGTGCGCGTGCAATTCAAACTACGCATTAGCCTTCATATATGTTTGCAATTTTTGTACGTTATACACGGTCACGGATATAGAGTGTTAGTCGAGAGTCAACAGTCGACAGTCGTAGTAGTCAATTATACAACTTCTAATATCTTTAAAAAGGTATGTAAAAAGGTATGTGTTGTGCCAGAAGATGTCCGAATGTCTAGGTAGAATAACATGCCTTGTTAGAGGCACTATTTTCACTTCTTCTTTATGAATAATTGTTTTACTAGAGAACAACATTACTGATTTGGACATTTTCTCCCTAATATTTGAAAGGGACAACACAAACTATGTTTCATTGTGTAAATTCTGGAATCTGCTGTTAGCCTTCGTCTGACGTGGTCAACCGCCATTTTGGACTGAAACATCATACACTTTCATAATGTGCTTAGAACGTTTTAGAGGACTTATATTTTTATTTTGAACAAAATTTGGATCATTTCTGTGAACCGTAAGTTTTGCTTAAATTAATTATATTATTTCATGTGCTCTAGGAAAATAAATTATATCTTTGTTAAAATTTATAAAGGTTTTGTATTCACTCTTTTTTATGTTACTTAGAACGAGCTGTTACGTAACATAAAGAATTGGGGGCTCGTCCGGGATTTGAAACCGGGACCTATTGGAACAACAAGTCTGCAGAATTCGGAAGTTGTGAAAAATCTAGACAAGAAACTGTTTTTATTTGCAAGATCAAAAAAAAAAAACTGAACTTGAACAATTGTTGTCTGAATATAAACATTTGTTTCCAGACGTGCCTACAAAAACAAGCCAAATTTTCACGACGTAAAAAAAAGAATCAGTAATTACTGGACAATGTATAGAGCCCAGTAAGAGTGATTGGAGTTCACAAACAGTATAAAACGTTCCGAATGTGTACGTATTATAGGACGGTGAATAGTGTGACAAAAAACAGACTAGTTTCCACTGCAAAGGAAAATTATTGTATCGACAAAATTGGAAATTATAAATACGTCACTAAATTCGACCTTCTGAAGAGCTTTTGGCAAATTATCGTAAAAGAAAGAGAGAAAGAAATTTCGGCATTATTGACTCCATATAGACTCTACCAAAACAAAGTGGTGTTTTTTGAGATGAAAATTTTTCAGAGTACTTTTCAACGCCTTATTAATATTTCTTCCTGTCCAGACAATTGTAATGTATACATTGATGTCATCATTTACATCAACACCTGGAAAGAACATCTAACTACGATTCAGCCGTTATTCGACAGACTCACGGATGCAAAATCTGACTATAAATTTATCTAATAGTGAGTTTTGCCTTGTATGTGTTACCTATCTAGAACATAATGTGGGACATGGACAGATTGAAACTATATAAAGTAAAGATCAAGGCCATTTCAGAATTTCCATTGCCTGTCAATAAAATGTCATTTTAATTAATTCATAAGTTTTCTTATTTCAGTTTTACCATGTGTAGAATTTATATCTGTAATGAAAAAGAAATTTTTATTACAAAAATCTTTCTTTTTTATTGATGGGGGAAGCTGTTACGACCCTGTAGTTAAAGTATTTGTGTTAATGTATCAATTAAATTAATTACATTATTTCATGTGTTCTAGGAAAATAAATTATATCTTTGTTAAAATTTATAAAGTTTTTGTATTCACTCTTTTCTATGTTACTTAGAACGAGCTGTTACGTAACATAAAGAATTGGGGGCTCGTCCGGGATTTGAAACCGGGACCTGTTGGAACAACAAGTCTGCAGAATTCGGAAGTTGTGAAAAATCTAGACAAGAAACTGTTTTTATTTGCAAGATCAAGAACAAACTGAACTTGAACAATTGTTGTCTGAATATAAACATTTGTTTCCAGACGTGCCTACAAAAACGAACCAAATTTTCACGACGTAAAAAAAAGATTCAGTAATTACTGGACAAGGTATAGAGCCCAGTAAGAGTGATTGGAGTTCACAAACAGTATAAAACGTTCCGAATGTGTACGTATTATAGGAATGTGAATAGTGTGACAAAAAATAGACTAGTTTCCACTGCAAAGAAAAATTATTGTATCGACAAAATTGGAAATTATAAATACGTCACTAAATTCGACCTTATGAAGAGCTTTTGGCAAATTATCGTAAAAGAAAGAGAGAAAGAAATTTCGGCATTATTGACTCCATATAGACTCTACCAAAACAAAGTGGTGTTTTTTGAGATGAAAATTTTTCAGAGTACTTTTCAACGCCTTATTAATATTTCTTCTTGTCTAGACAATTGTGATGTATACATTGATGTCATCATTTACAACAACACCTGGAAAGAACATCTAACTACGATTCAGCCGTTATTCGACAGACTCACGGATGCAAAATCTGACTATAAATTTATCTAATAGTGAGTTCTGCCTTGTATGTGTTACCTATCTAGGACATAATGTGGGACATGGACAGATTGAAACTATATATGCTAAGATCAAGGCCATTTCAGAATGTCCATTGCCTGTCAATAAAAATGTCATTTTAATTAATTCATAAGTTTTCTTATTTCAGCTTTATCATGTGTAGAATTTATATCTGTAATGAAAAGAAAATTTTTATTACAAAAATCTTTCTTTTTTATTGATGGGGGAAGCTGTTACGACCCTGTAGTTAAAGTATGTGTGTTAATGTATCAATTAAATTAATTACATTATTTCATTTGTTCTAGGAAAATAAATTATATCTTTGTTAAAATTTATAAAGCTTGTTGTATTTGCTCTTTCTTTTATGTTACTTAGAACGAGCCGCTACGTAACAAACATAATTGAGGTCAGTTACTGACACGTATACCAACATAGTTGAGGTCAGTATTATATGGGGACTATATACGGGCAATGGGAGTTATTAAAAGTCAGCGTGTATCGATATACGGACAAGATTTATACGGACAAATATCACTCTGGGACGATATACAAACAAAATTATTTTTTTTATTAGTGACTAGCACAGCCTGGGACAGTATCTGGACAAGAGGAATAGCACATGTGGCATGACGTCATGGTGCTGAACACGTGTCAACAGTGAAGCATTGTACAAGTACTATGACGTCAAACGATCGTCGTGTAGTAGAAAATGTAGTGGGATGTATATTTCATAACTTTTATAGACAATATAAAAATTATAATCTTTTCGTAGCATGGAAAGTGGCTCTGAAAGGGCCTTTGTATTATTCTTCTTTTAACTTCTGCATTTCTTCCACCAGCTCTTGACTTTCTCTAAAATTCCTTTCTTCTTTTTCTTTACTTTTTCGGGCATCCAGTCTGGATGGCACATTGCTCTAAACTTTTCTTGTATCTTCATTTAGCTTTGATTTAATTTCTCAAAGTCTTCTTTCTCTTTTCTCTGGTTTTCCTTGTCCTTCCTCTTTTGTGCAGGTCTCCTTAATTTTTGACTTCATCTACTAATACGTTTCTCATTAGGTCTTTCGCTTTCTTTGAATCAGATAAAACATTCTTGACATAAAGCTAGTTGATGAAAAGGAAAATTTCTTCTAAATAAGACCTTAGTTCATTTACAAAATCCACAATCTCTTTCAAGGTACCTATTCTGAAAAAATTGTGGATAGTTGAATTCTCTCAATTGGTCCGCTTCCTAAATAATTACAAATTGCATTTCATAACTGGCTCTTGTTAGTCTCGCCATAAAGTCTGGCTTACTTTAAATTACCACTCTTTTAGAAGCCTTTCCAAAAATTGATCTCCATCAACCATCCAGCATTATCTCTTAACTTGTTGGTGAGCTCCATGTTTCTTCTGTTTATTCAGTGTAACTTGACGCGAATGACGAAGGCTATGAATGTATATATGTCAAACACGAACGTGAAGGAAAACATCCCTTACACTCACTTCTTATATTTTATACTATCTCACCAACGAAACGAGAAGAATAAAAGACAAAATATACTATCACACCAAAGAAACTAGCAGCATAAAGTACAAAATATATAATCCACACCGAAACGAGCATCTTGAAAGACAAACTATACCATCCACACCGAAATTAGAAGAATAAAACACAAAAATATCCATTCAGACCAATGAAACGAGAAGTATATATTAAAATATACTATCTCACCAACGTGACGAGAATAATAAAACACATATATACCATCCAAACAAACGAAACAAGCAGCATAAAAAACAAAATATACCATCCACAACATCGGAACGAGTTGCATAAAACACAAATATACTATCTCACCAATGCATCGAGAAGAATAAAACACACAATATACCATCTACACCAACGAAACGAGAAGCTTAAAACACACAAATATAACATCCACACCGAAACGAGAAGCATAAAACACACCAATATACTATCTCACCAATGAACACCCATGCAAACATACACACACACATTATAGGAGTGAGTATTTATAGTCACAAAACACTGCATACACACGAATAGGCAAATTGAATATTCGCTTTTCTAGAGATCTGGTTAGCCCAAAAGGATATCTTTTTAATAAAAACTCCAACTGCACCTGTCTAATGCTGGTATCTTCCAGGGTGGGTACCACACACGCATTGTCGGCTCCAGTCATTCTCCCAATTCACATTTGTGATTGGGAGATCAGACAGAACATGAACGGCTTCACTATCCCAATCCTCCGTTTGTGGAATAGTGAAGACTTCTTGTGTCCTTTGTCTACGGTGCCAGACCAGATGATAAATGTCTGCTCTCATTTCCTGTGACACTGGTAGCTGTGGTGCTGCTACTGCTGCTGGAGGTGTCCTCACCTCAGGTGTGACCTTACAAACTGGTCTTACCATGAAATCAAGTAGTATTCCTCGCTTCTTTTCCTTTTCCTCTTCGTTCTTTTAATCCTCCTCTTCCTCATGTCTGGCTTCTTCTTTGATAGCCTCTAGGTGCATTTGGAGATCCAGCAGTTTTTGTAGTATGCTACTACTCGTTTCGTAAAAGTTGACAAGTCAACGATGGGTAGCTAAACTGACGATTCTGCCGAATGCATATCCGTGGAGGACGGTAATGATCAAAAACATCCCCTAACAAATACAATTTTTAGCATGATATGAAACGCACGGACTTAAAAAAGCACTCACGTTTGTATTTGTTTACTTACAAACACCAAAAGATACGATTTTAGACAAGACAGAGAAACTAAATGGTGGATATTTTTTGTTTTGTTTTGTTTTGTATGTTTTACTGGCTAAAGAAACGAAGTTTTTGTATGCACACTTCTATTTTTGCTAACCTTTCTAAGGTATTGGCAAATGGAAGGAGTATATCTTTTCGAGAATATTGGGTATCCCTGAAAGGGGCTACGTTGACGGAGAGTAATGACAATCTTTTTTACTATCTAAGATTGCGACCTCGTGTGGTAGCAGGCCTTCTTCTGCAAAAAAAGAAAGATAATTATTTGGTGTCTATTCGATAGTCCACAAATCCTCTCTGGTTCTTGCTCTTGTTGCTTCTTCTGTTCTTCTGTCTACTTTTTCTGAAGTCTGTATTTCTCAGTCCATTCTTCTTGTTCTTTCTGAATTTCTTCTCCAAAGATCTCTTCTTTGAAGTATTGACGTATAGAAAGAGCATCCTAACATTCTTTGTTTCTTCAGGTTTATCCTGACACGATGAATCGTAACGTAAGCTTCGTGGAGTTTAGCTAGCCTGGATGGCATCTTCATTAGGAGACGAGTCAAGAGTGTATGGTCAAACTGAAGACAAACCTGAATTATATGGTACAAGCTCGGACGTGATTGGAAACGTCCCTATTGGGTTATAGTATTAGAACGTGGTGATAGCTTATGTGATGTGGAGAGATAGAGAGAAAGTCAAAGAGCATATATTAACAGGCATTTATCGTATTGAATTTGACTGGGATGATTATCTTGAAATAAATAGCAATCTTTCTTGATCATTTCCGTAATTTTATCCGGTACGTGTTTAGCAAAACACGACACTAAATATTGTTCTTGTTCTGGCCATCTGAACTTGATTTCCTCATCCTCTTCATCTTGGTCTGGGGATTTGGTTTCCACAGTGTCCTCTTCGTCCATTTCCATAGTTTCTTGATTTTCAAAGAAGGGTAAGTATATTCCAAAGTATGTAATATATTAGAATGACTTCTCTCAAACTGTTGATTTCTATGGTATTATCAAATTTAGCATACAAGATGAAGATTACCGTGTGGGCAATAGCATCTGCAAACTGAAGTTCCACACGTAGTTAACCCGATTTTATAAGGTGGAAATGTCCCTACTCACTGCCTTGGTCTGGAGTGAAATCAAAGGCCCACAAAGTGTAATCTCAGACATAATACGAAATACCTTGGCTGGTGTTCGTTCATAGTTGTCCGGTAGCTACGTACAGGGACAAGTACGATCTCAAGCAATTGTTCTGGACAAAGTAGGGTCTGGTACATAAGGTCTTGCCATCGTGACTGACTTCAATCTTGGGCACATCGTAGTGGGTAAACTGGAAAGGATTGGCAGTGACAGCTCCATTGATGGCTGCATTGCTGACGATACCAACAATTAAACGATTGGGTAACTGTCCTTGGAACAGAGGATTTTCGATCTTTGATCGGAGTCCACTAGCTATAGTGAGTGTTGTCACTTCTACACGTTGTATCGGATACTTGGCGATCGTTCTGCTCATGGAGTGACTAATGTCTTTACAAGCTTTAGGTAACACTTCTACGGGACGTACGTAAAGTCTGGGTTTTTAGATGATGGCTTTGTATTCGTTGATATGAGCCATCAAATTGAAATCGACACTACCACGATTCAGTCTTAAAGCGAATATCAACTCCGTTTAGTAAATATTTGTCTTGCAGCCACATTCTCAAATGCAAAGATCAATCAGTTCTAAATTACGATTTTGCAGAGATTTCTTTCGACGATCCTTAAAACCCACATTGTGATGATCGTCGTCGGCTGTTAGAGCTGTGTCGTTAAATTTAGCCTCACCGCCGGTGTCAGGTTTCCAAACCACAATA
The DNA here is from genome assembly GCA_016746295.1 of Potamilus streckersoni. Classification (NCBI taxonomy): domain Eukaryota; kingdom Metazoa; phylum Mollusca; class Bivalvia; order Unionida; family Unionidae; genus Potamilus; species Potamilus streckersoni. The sequence continues at coordinate 433,580 of JAEAOA010001453.1, forward strand.
GCATCTAGATGAGTGTGTTTGGCCTCGTTTCCATATGGCAAGAGATTTTCTAGGTATGCTCGGTAAGGGTAAATATAAATGCGCTGCTAATCAGTTTGTTCATCAAGTACAAATCCACTTTGTTAAGCAAGGAATGCATAAAATTGTTAACAGGAGCATATTTTTTATTATCACCTCCCATATTGGTGTTGTCGGTTTTGATCACTTTCAGTTTCAGATACAAGTAACTGCTATTCAGATCGATGTAGTCTCTAAACTGTCCTTTGATTTCAAACCCGATGGGAGCGGAATCCGTCAAAAAGGAGACGTGATGAAATTCGACTCATTGGGATTCTTGCATAGTCATCATAGTGGTTGGCAGGGCAAACAGATCCATTTATGACTTTTAATAAGCACAAAACTCTAGGTGTATCATTTTCGATTTTGTGTGCAATTTCATAATCAAAAACGTCTAATTCTCGAGCAAGTTTTTCTTTTTTTAGTCTTTCCTGCTTAAAGAGCGTGAAGTCAGCGGAAAGAGTGTTTTCGTCGTTGTCTCTTTCTGCCTGATCCAGCAGCGATCGTGGCATTTATATGAGTTTCTCGTCGGCTCAAAATTTCTTTGCCTTTTTGGTGGAAAACATTTTTGCCTGCTCTTAAAAAAGCTTCTTTGAGGTTTTGTCAATGATGACATTTTGGAGAAGATCTTTACCGTGCATAAACGCAGCATCTTTCAGGACGTGCAATCCTCGAGTCACCATCGGTTTTAACACAGAAACCACTGTACAAAAGGCCGATTTGTGCATATCATCTAAATCGTTTCCTGTTTGTCGAGTGACTCCTTGGAACACATGATACATGACTGACAAGACGTTTTAAGAGTACTCATTTTTGACAATGGTTATTCACGGTGACTTTCCCTTGGGTGAATGAAATATTTACTCCCAGATCTCCTTTAATGGTAATGTTGACTGTGTCAAAATACGGCTTGCTGACAGGTAAATAGTGAGGATGTGAACATTCGTGGTGAACATGATATGTGTTTCGATCTTCTTCGTCAACAGCCGTGAAAGGAATGACACGCAGTAAATATACTGTGGTGTGTCCTACTATGCTGTACTTAACTACATCGGAGTAGATAAAGATCAAATTCAGTCCTTGGCTAATTCCAACAGGGTTTCAGAAACATTTGGCAAAATTCAAGTTACCGGTATTTCGTTTTTAACCTTGATTAACCCAGGGTCTGCACCCAAAATGTGATACTATTAAGGAAAATATGTAATGGCCAATACTTTGTTCTCCTGAACTTTGATTATCAGGCGACGAGCTATTTTGCGGTACTCGATTGACATGAAATAGAACCTTTCAACAAGGGTGTTCACCAAACGTTGACCAGTAAAATACTAATCTGAAGGAATTTTCAAATAATAAGTGGTTCGTTGGGTTTCGGAATGTTTTGTTTCCATAAAGAGCATGGCGTTCTTCCATGGCGTTTTTACTTTTGAGTCATAAACTTCTATGGTCACAATGTTTTGAGTTTCGACGATGTTTTTGGTTTGTGTAGGTTAAATAATTTCCACCAAACCGCTTTCCAATGGGCTTCATAATCTAATTGAATGGCCTGAGTTAATTTAGCCGTGAAATAGCACAAAGTGCTATTGGGAAACACCTCCATGGAACCGTCAATGGGTAACGTTAAGTACAATTGGTTGTGCATAATTCCACAGTTCTAGTGGCAGAGGAGTGTTTAAAAGAGGATGGTTAGGGTGACTGTTAGAAATCACGTTGGACACCAGACTCCCGTTGTTGTGTTTGTGAGATGAATATCTTAGGGACGGATTGGGAAGAAGGTAACCATTGCACCTGCTAAGTGAAATATTCCGATGACAAAATACACCACAAGGATTTGGCAGAAAAAGACGATTTGAGTTGTAGGTACATGTTCACCAAACCACACCCACAAGGGTTGCTTTAGTAGGTCCTGCAGAGGAGAACTGGTGGAGGGAACGGTCACTGGAAAAGCTGAAGCTGTGTTGAAAGGCTTGATGGACACTTTTTTTTAGAAGTCAATGATTTTAGAAGCTTCAATCCAAGAGTCAAAACTTTACGGAGATCCTTTCAAATGTACTTTGATTTCTTTGATACAACGTTTATCCAATTTCGTGTTCTTCGATGGAGAATATTTTCTATCTCGTACACGTCGTCTTCTTTTTTTTGGTCATACGTTGTAACTCGCGTAAGTCAAACATTCCTTTTAACACTTCTCCGTTTATATCTTCCAATTTATAGACGGGAGGAGAACGATCATGTACTCGTTCAGTGATACGAAACTAATTTTTAGTCTAATTGGGTAAGTACCCTTTGTCGAAAGATTTTTTTTTGCCAATGCGTACTTAAACTCCTGTGGTTAACATTCCACCATTCTTTGGGATAGTGACTGACGGGGACGTACCAAACAGACGCTCGAAGACGGTCATTTCGTTGTCGGGAGTCGTTTCTTTAGGGGAACGTGAAATGCTCCGATGGTGAGTTTGGTTTCATACATATTGAATTGAGATCACCACATACGTCATCTTCATGGTATTGTGTGCGTGATGTATAGTAGATGACTGTATGTTTGATAGAATATACAGGATATTGTGATTAGCTCTATAACCCAATCCCCATGTTCAATTCCATTTTGGCTGTATGGACCTTGGTTCTATAATACCATCCTAATGTTAAACCCTTTTGCCATTAGATTTCCTGTTTTGCTGTATAGTGTTTCTTGATGACAACATACGGGCTAATGTAATTTTCGTTTGCCTCTACAATGGCCCATGCATATACTATTATTAGAACGGAAGGGTTTACATCATTGGAAAAAGAGTTGCTGAAAGACAAATGTTATCTGTGTATTAAGTTCGTCTCCCCATTTCCCTGTTCTTACAGCGAAAAGAAAATGTACAAAAAATACTATTGTTAAAGTTTAATCATATTGCATTTGACAAAAGTTCATATTCATTGAAAACAATTTTTGAAGACAGGAATAGAAGATTTGCATTTTAATATCCTTACCGATTTAGGGAAATGAGTTCTGATTGAAAACAATAAAACCTTCAATCACAATTTTATTGTCAGATATATGCCATCAGAAATGAGCTTAATATTATGTGATGCTAAACATTTAACTTCACTCTCTATCTCTTCATTGTTGAACGAATCGTGTGATATGATGGTTTCATACACAACTGATGCATTATCCTTCAAATATACAGAGACAATACGACAAGTTGGGAAGCATTTCCAAATACTCCGTCTAATTCTGCGTGACATAGATCTAATAATATATGAATAATTGAGACAGTATCAGTTGCTGTAAAATGTGCACTTTTATCGACATAAAATTCTTCATTATAGAAATGCATTGTTTCCGTAGCGAGGCTATAAAGAACACAGCAGTATTTTCTTCTTATTCATTTACTTTTGACAGTCATAATCAAATTCGTCCCGATACATATGTGTGGGTAATAAACATGGCTAAAATACTAAACTTAGATAGCTGTTTTCGTTATAAGCAGTTTTTGTCAACGAAAATAAAGCATGATCACAAGAAATATGGACAAAATGTATACTATTTGAGTTTAGTTTGAAGCAAAGGTCAGTGAGCACAATGTCTTGGTTCGAAGTATTTGCATAAAGAGAGCTACAAATGTAATATATATATATATATATATATATATATATATATATATATATATATATATATATATATATATATATATATATATATATATATATATATGTGTGTGTGCGAGTGTCTGTGTCTATGTATGTGTTTATGTATGTATGCTCAAGCATAACTTCAATTGTAACCAGAGAAAACTAACATCTCCCGCTTCGGACTAGTTCTCTTTTACTAAATTATGTACATCGGCGTTGTTGAATGGAAATAAGCTTTTAGCACACGTGTCTGAGATTATTCCGTTTTAGTTTTCCAAGAATTTCTCTGAATTATTCATCAATGTAGCATTTATCCCTTGTTACATTTTCATAGCTTTTTTAATTCATTTTGCAAAATCAAATTTGGCAATATGCTGACAGATATCTGAGGGTCAAAATATATCCTGGCATTAAGGATGTTTTGAACCCTGGCTCATCATAGTATTAGAGCACGTTGGATGGTTCCAACGTTATCTCTCTTAGAATTGATTTAAATCCAGTTAAAAGCGAATACAAATTGAACTAGTGTATCCATAGTGTCTCAGGTGTGTTTTATTGATGAGTTAGATGCATATGGTCTGATGCACGCTACATTACAACATGGTCAGGTTCTTGACTAGACACTGAGAGTAATGAATTCCTTATTCTCTTCCGCCTTCTTTTTCTCATTCTATACTTAAATTTTTTGCGATAAAATATTGCTTTAACAGCAGTTTAAATTCAGTGAAATGTGGCTGCAAATGTACTGTTTTGCCCATCCTACCAAAGTGAATGGTAACTTACTGTGTCGAGTATCCAAATATGGATATCCCCTGCTGCAAAACCAGTTGTTAACGCTCAGCTTTGGATACACCAATATATTCATTATCATGCCATTGCTGTGAAATTATACTGGATTTCATAAATCATCTATATATAGTTGGTATAATTCTGTAATGAGATTTCTAAATCAATTAACCAACCGAACAGGAATGTATTATAAAATGTTATTATTTGAAATAAACATTTACGAATGAAATATTAAAACTGATAAAAATAAATGACGCCTGCAGGTTCCTAAAATAAGAGACTATGTGTCTCGAATATCTTCCGTAGATGTCCAAAGGATACAATTACACGATATAGCTTACTGAAATTTTCATCTTTAAAACATTTCGTTACCAAGCCAGATTTCATTAGACTTGAACGATTATCAAAATATGCAATCCTACACCATTGACAAATTTGCGCGATATTACATACATACATACATACATACATACATACATACATACATACATACATACATACATACATACATACATACATACATACATACATACATACATACATACATACATACATACATACATACATACATACATACATACATACATACATACATACATACATACATACATACATACATACTTACATACATACATACATACATACATACATACATACACATACATATACATACATACACATACATATACATACATACATACATACATACATACATACATACATACATACATACATACATACATACATACATACATACATACATACATACATACATACATACATACATACATACATACATACATACATACATACATACATACATACATACACACACACACACACACACACACACACACACACATACATACATACATACATACATACATACATACATACATACATACATACATACATACATACATACATACATACATACATACATACATACATACATACATACATACATACATACATACATACATACATTACATCTTACCGTGGGTAGGTGGTGTTTGCCTATTTTTTCCAGGCTTCTTCCTCCACCATCTATCCTTGCAACAGTATATAGCCTATTTTGTAGTGAGAAAATTCTTCAAACTCGATAATAATGATATATTGCATTCTGGTAATATTTATACTTTATCATAGTTGATTAACTTTAAAAAAATGGACATTGGAAAAGGTCTTTTAAAACATGCACAGTACGTCCATGCCGTTTACTAATCCTTATTCATACGAGTGCAAAATGTGTAATAACACGAAAACCTCACAAAACCCCACATTGTTTCAATATGTTATGCATTGACAGACTAGAATCGCTAAACTTATTAAAGAGAAAGACATCAGGATTAATGCCACAGGGGAAGTAAAACAAATAAAAAAGCAATGTTTCAAAATTTTTTTTCCAATACAGCAGGGCCCTGTTTAGGTCCTTTTTTTGTTGCTTTATTTTGCTGAAAGATTAAAATGAAATTAGGTGAATCCTGTTCTGCAAGAGATTAGATATTTCGGTTGTCATTTCGTGATGAAAAGGGTGGATAATCTCTTTCTTGATGTAAACCTTTTGATACCTTGACGTGGGCAATTTGTTTCCAATTTAAATGATGTTCACAAATGAGCGAATTTGCAAGCAAAACACAAAAACCTTTCGATATCTGAAGTACTTAATGAACTCTTCCTTCTTAATTGCTGGTAAATCTCACTTCACATGGCATCGTACTGAAACATTGTATAGATTTGTACCGAACTCCTCTCTTCTCTGGATTTTTGGGCGGACGGATAATGATACAAAGGGAACAATTGGGAGAGATAAAACTTCATAAAACTGTCTCAACTTAAATGCACAATAAAATGAAGACGTTGTCACAGAACTAAGTATACTCAATGTTTATGCAATATATCTGAAACAAAATGTGTTCGGTATCGTATCCGCCTACAAGATAACCTGGGAATAATTTATTTACGTCTTGTATTATTTCAAAACAATATGCTCTGTTCACACCACCCTATGCTGTTTAAGAAAAGTGATTGCAATGAGAAAATCCGATAAACTTAAGCTCCCTGACCGCGGACTTATTAACTATGGGCAGGATATATATATATATATATATATATATATATATATATATATATATATATATATATATATATATATATATATATATATATATATATATATATATATATATATATATATATATATATATATATATATTTAGGTCAAAGTACACAGCTTCGCCCTAACACAGAAGGGTTTGTCAGAAAACTATGCACTTTAGGGGAGTAAATTTATAGTTGCATTAATAGACAATTGTATTAAAATTTGCTATCCGTAGTATGCGATAGAATCGGTTGATGTATTGGATGTTCCAGTAATGAGTTTCATTTGACATATAGTTAATATCTATTTCATGTAGTGTCATGATATTGTATTCATTATAATAGTCATTTTATACCACTTAGCTATTTAATGACCAAACAGACGAGCTGAATTACTTCAAATGTTGAATGTTTTAAAGGATGGTAAATTTTTCGAAAACTTTAAGATTTTTCTTGTCGGATAGATTCACGTATGAACCTAGCCATTATGATAATAATCTTGTACTGTAATTCCGAATAAATGATTTGGTGTGCAATAATCGACTCCACATACTTGCATTCGTAATATATATCATTGTTTTTCTTTGTACGTGACCCGTGTTGCATCTTCTGCAGGGCTTTAGTAACATTTCTCAGCCGTTTGGCTGTCCATCTTTGAATATATGGAGGTATGACTATGCATGATTTATGAGGTGTACTTTTAGCCGTAGAACTGATAGCCTTGATGCAGAATCGTAGGACTCGATAAAAGTTTGAATAACCTATGTGCTACTTTCAGCATTGATGTTTCGCTACGAGGACGAATGTGGTTGCAATGTGTTGATGGACCAACGCGTCAGCAGCGACAAATGAGGGCTTTTGATGAATCCTTTGACAATCATGAAGCTTATGGTCGTGCGTGGTGATTCCATAATTATCTAATAGAACAGTGGGACTGAAAACATTGAGTGGTAAATAAGTGGACACCACTAAGTATATGTTCCAATTTCTGAATTATTCAGTATCACCATTGAAATAAAAATCATGTATAGTTGTGTAGTCCTAAGTGTGGAACAATTATTGTCTACATTTGTACAAATTCCATACATTATTCACCCTTGCTGAATCTCACGTATTCATACTTGTGTAAATTCATATTTCAATACTTTCGGTGGTAGAATAAATAGGTCTACTTATCGTTTCATGGTAATTTCAAAACATCGATTATTGTGGTCATAGATCCATAAGTCAATCATAATTTGTAAGAATTTCTATGCTATTAATTATTAATGATTATTGTATTTAAGTAGCATATTATGAATAGTCCCAGTTCATCATCATCATCATCATCATATACATCATCATCGTCATCATCATCATCATCATCATCATCATTATCATCCCTTGTCCTAAAAGGGTTGTTGGGGCACTGCAATTGACTTTGCAACCGATTCTCTCCATTTTTCCTTGTTCTCTACTGACACTTAAGAATCTCCAAATCCCATGCCTGTCCATTCCTTAATGTTGTCTTCCCACCTCTTTTTCTATCTGCCTCATCTTCTGCACCCTCTCACTGTGCTTTGCAATACTGATTTTTTTGCAAGTCCAGATGATCTTGGGACGTGACCGTACCACTTCAGTTTGCATTTTGTTTTACAGTGGTCTAGAGGCCTTCATATGATCCGATGGCTCATTGGATCCTGTTGTGGACGTCTTCGTTGGTTACATGGTCCATGCATGAGACGACCAAGATCTTGCGGTAGCATATCATTTCAAAGTTTTGAATCCTTCTTTGTAAATCAGATGTCAATGTTCATGTTTCACAGGCATACAGAAAGATGGATATAGCAATCGAGCGCATCAGCCTTATTTTGAAATCAAAAGCCATATTTGTATCTTGCCATATTGATTTTAACCTTGCTACTGTTGATTGTGTAATCATGCAAACTAGTTTTGATTTTGGAGCCCTCATGTGTGATAATTGGTTCCAAGTACTTGAAGCTTGTGACTCTTTCCAGCTCCTGTCCCCTGACGCCATTGGTGTTGTTTGTCATTAGTTCGGTTTTGTCGGCGCTAATCTCCATACCGCATGCTGTGGTGGTTGCATAGAGACGCTCAACTAAGTCAGCCAATTCTTTTTCATTTCCTGCAAATCATAAATATCATCTGCGAAGCAACGATTGGTGATTGTTCTTCCTTCGATGCTGGCAGTGCCTCTGCGGTCATGCAAAGCATATCTCTTTTTCCCTTCCAGGTAAATGTTGAAAAGTGTAGGTGACGTTATACATTCCTATCTGACTGCTGATGATGAAGGTATTTCTGGCAAAGGAGTCTGAGATTGAAGATTTGTTATATATGGCTACTTCCCATTCAGAAGCCTGCCTGCTCTTCAGCAATAATTTTCTCTGCTTGAGTCTTTAGTCTGCTGAGAATTATTTTCAGCATGACTTTATTCTAGTGACTGCTCAAACTGATGGTTCTGCAGTTTTGGCATAGCCTTATGTTTCTTTTCTTGGGGAGCACGATGACCAATGATTGAGTTCATGTGGTGGGCCATTATCGTGTCTGCCATGTATTGTTGTAGATTGTTTTTATGACTGTGACAATCTCTTATTTTCCTACTTGAATAAACTCTGCTAGTATGTTATCAATGGTCTTATGATTGTACACTTCTGAGCTGTATTATGTCCATCGCTTGAGGACCTTTTGATCTTACGTGATATATTTTTCTGTTTGGTCTTGGATGGTTTTAGTTTATTTTGTTTATGAGGTGTGTGATCTTTCACCAGTTTATATGCCATTTTGCTGTCAATTCTACTCAGACTGTCTTAAATGTTTCAGCATTGTCTTTCTATCCAGGATTCCTTTGCATTTTTCTTGGTTTTCCTGATGAAGTTGTTTATCGTTCGTTATTTGGTAGCTCTTTCATGATATATCTTACCCTTTTACAGCTCATCTTTTGTTGCATTGTTCAAGGTCATCTGTTGTGACCCAACGATTCTTTGGTCCTAGTTCTTTGCCAGTGATATTGCTAGCTTTTTTAGTTACAGCTATGTTGAATGTGGTTGCTAACTCTAGGTCGGTGTCATGGCTGTCTAAGGTTATCAAAGGTGCAAATTTACCACCTATCATTGCATGGAAATCTGTGAATTTTGGATCTTTTACTTGTTCAAGGTCAAAATATGGTCGTTGACAAATCATGATCATTTTCAACATCTGCTGCTGGAAAACGCCGTGTTCTGGCGATATTCAGTCCTGTGCAGAATAATTATTTTCACTAAGATGTAGACAATCTGGTTGTTCTGTTATCCATATGGACTCTGACAGGTCAATCTTTTAGATGCTTTGTGAGGGCCAATTGTGTTGGCTAGCACAGGATTGTCGTTGGCAGCAAATTCCAAGAGCATGAGTCTTTCATTCGTTTCTGCATTGTATAAGGATCGATGGATGCGTTGACAGTTTATCTGGGAATTAGCTACCACTTTTGTATTCCAGTCTCCTTGTAAAAACAGAATATCTTTCATGGTTGAGTTGTGAATGACCTCTTTCAGTTGGTTATGAAAATTTTCCAGTTCGTTGCCATCATAGTTAGACGTGGGTGCATAGGCCTGTATGATTGTGTCATTGAAGGGAGTCGCCCTTAAGCAGATGGTAAAAGAGCCTGTTTGAGACTGGGCAGCAACCAATAATGCTGTTTACAATGCCTTTGTGGGCAAGAAATCCAACGTCATGAATATATTTGTCCCTGTTGCCAAAGGTTTCCCGGCGCACTTCGCAGAGACCAATAATGTTCCAGTTGTACCACTATAACTCATTTGTAAGTTCTTTCAACATTCTCACAGCCCTCAGTGTTCTAACGTTCCATGTACCGATAATGATGTTGTCTCTTCCACGGATCTTGGTAGAATACTTTTCACATCCGTCCTAGTGGGCAGCGGAAGGAGCGGTATTTGTTGACCAGCGAATGGAAGAATTGTTATTTGTATTCATGTAGTGTGTTACGGGTAAAATATAGCCTGGCGGAGATAAGTGTCTCTCAAGATTAGATAACCACAGCCGAAATCCACTGATATAACGTGGCAAGCTGTGGCCCTGAGCACATAGTCGCTGAGATCTTCCTGAAGCCATTACGCTCTGGTCGTTGACTTTATCGAGGAAGTCTTCCGCCCAGTGATGCAGTGCTATCATCACCCTATTTCACCCATAGTTGAGAGATTAGTGGGGCGGGAGCATCTTATTTCATCCCGTACGGATCCGATAGACCTGTACCACTGCCATAGTTCCAGTTAAAAGCAACATAACCATATAATAACCATCTATACTTATAAGGCAAGTTCAGCTGCAAACAGCACAGACCCGAATCTGTCGTCACATAATGCGCCGTGAGATCAGAGTCTGTGAACCTTGTTTGGATGTATCAGCAGAGCAAACTATATAGACCCATAAAAGACAATCGAGCATTTAATGTTAGGCTAATGGCTGATAGAATAATCTTCTACTAGGATTTTAATAGACATTTCCTAAATAACAAATACTTTACAGATGAAGATGACCTCACAATCCCCCTAAGTCATCAACCAAATTCGAATGAAACACATGAGTCAAAATTAAAAAGGTGGTTAGTTTGATATAGAATAAATAGAAGGCAAAGTGATATCCAACAGCAGGCCTTAGGAAAGGTGGTCAGTGTAGCATAGAAAAAAACAGAAGGCAAATTATGTTTTCTAGGATGAAACAGAATATGTCTGGTCCATTACTGATGGGTATACTATGTATAAAAGTGATTTTTAAAAGTCAATAATAGGAATACATTATTAATACAATTTTTGAAACGTTTTGACAGTGTTTTTCTTTAAGCATGTTCATAACCGAGCGAAATATTAAGTATTTTCATTTTCATCGCAAACTATGCCATATTTATCCATTTCGATCGCATGTCATAATGTTTCTTCAAAAGTAAGTAGTGCAGGATTTAACGTTAGTGAATCAGCTGAGATCGGATGCATATATATCTCTTTTCCAAATACATAAGCGACAATGCTGGAGAATAATCTATTTCATTTACTGCCTAATGGTCTAAGTCGCTCGCCTTTACAGATCACCTCTATCCGCTTGAGGCAAAGTATCGCCACGACCAACGTTTGTCTATGAGAGAGCATGGGAAAAGCAGACCCTAGGGTTCTTCCCATAGTTTTACCTGGTTATTCCCATCCACTGATATAATGTCCCACATTTGCAGTATATAGTGAGCTGAAAATAATGTTAAACATTACAAAACCAAGCCAAACTAAATATTTCAGTTACTTTTCATAAGCACTGACCATATGAGCAAATAATGGTAGATGGAAATTAAATGAATGTTTTTTTCTTCTTTCCAATTAGTACTTGTAAGAGGAACAAGGCTACAATTACTTTGGTTGTAAAGGTTAATAATACGGTATCAATATGATGAATGTAAATTAGGCATACAGGTACAAAATAGCCTACCGATGGAATAATTGATCGCCAGTGTATTGTTAGTTGATAAGGAAGATGAACATGGCATAATGGGTCGAATATTGATATTAGAAGAAAAATACTGCGATGCAGTATAAATATTTGAGAACCTCAGCAGTTGACCGTTAAAAAGCACTATTGTAATGATATTTGACAAATACGCGCAATTACACAAACATAATGTATATATATATATATATATATATATATATATATATATATATATATATATATATATATATATATATATATATATATATATATATATATATATATATATATATAACCATACATGCACACATAGACACAGACACACAGTAATTCGGCAATTTTGCAATTCTTATACAAAAATATTGGAGAGAAATTTAAATTACACATGCGGTGGTTCAATTCCAGAAAAATCAGGCTGACGAAACATTGATGCTCCAATTAGATAAAATGCTACCTACGCTTCAGTTGAATTAATCATCCAACTTCCGCATTTCTTTGATCCAATGGCATACAAAGTTCATCTATTACTCTAATTCTAAGTCTAGCTTTCAAACGAGCCTTAAGGAAGCCTATAAATAAATTCTCTCACAAAAAATGGTAAATTAAATTACCAGTCTGAATAGAAGAAGAATTAGTTGCACGACTACAGTCTATGATTCAGTAGGCTTTCATTCATGGAGTATAATCCTCATTTATGCAGAAGACTTCCGTTTCTGGCAAATATATCGACAGTGTCGATATCTGCACAGACCAATTGGCAGCATGACATGATTAATTTTCCTGTCTCCAAACTGGTTATTTTGGAAAATCTCATTAATCAGTGGTTTAATCGGGTATCACATGCTACGAGTCTATGCTCTTAAATTAAGTACCAGAAAAGTGTGAAAGAGAATAAGCTTTGTAAAATATAACAAATCATTTATTTCCCTAGAAGACAAAGTGAAAATGAGAAAAAAGAAATTATTGTATTGCATACTAAATATCAAAATAATCCAGAAATTACATATACAAGTCCTAGCAATTTAAACTCCTAAATAAAATTTAGTACAAGTCCTGAAAAGATCTAACACTGAAGGCGATCAAGTATCTCTTATAATTATTGATGTGTCAACAATCTTTTGTTTAATCAAAGTCTTATAATTCCAGGTTTGTATTTAGTATAAATTCCAGTAAATGTCTTTATCCAAGAATTTATCAGAGTACGTTTACATTAATAATTTAAAAAAGATAGCATTCATCCAAAACATGTTCACAACATAATACAATTTGAAGATGCTAGATGTTAAAGCACATATGACCACGTTTTTACAATTGCAAGATTATTTAGTTCTCTACTTAACATCAAGTCACAATTTGCATTTTCTATTAAAGAAAAACATCATGTAATGGAAGATAACCTTCTAGAATGATTAAATGAGCCTTGTTTACTTGAAACATAATGCCTGTAAAATTCACTAAGGAAATTCCAAAACCCGGCCCAAGCAAACATATTTGCTCCTTCCTGCATGTTACCTGAATAATAATCCTGATATTAAGCTCATAAACATAGTGAATAATTTAGTTATGCATTTGTTGTTGACAACAAAAATGAATGTTTTTGAAAGATCAACGAGGTCAAGGTTAAATTAATTCAGTTTTGAACAATATCAAGTCAAGCATACAATGTTACATTGAAATAGCATGTTAACAAAATGCTTAAATCTAACCAACAAACAATTAAATTAAACATAATTAACATAAACTACTTGTAAGGTGTGATATAGTTGATGCCTTGTATGTCTATGAGACTGACAATTGTGAAAGTATTATTTAAGATTTGTCGACAGCATTTTCAACGGAAATTTTTAACTTTTATGTTCACATTCTTGCGGAAGAAATTTATTTTATACTTATTTAATGCCGTACACCATGAATTAAGAAAGATAATAATAAATAAAGAATTACTATAAGTGTATATGTGGATTATATAGTCACTCTGTCAAAACTGTTAAGTCGTGTAAATTTAACGAATTGAGATATTCCCAGATGCGTATAATTATTTTTTTTTCCAAAGGCACCATACATGTTTCATCTTTAATTTATTTGCAACAAATGAAGTCAGAATTCCTACAATGACGGTCATCAACACCAGGAAATTTATACTGTATCATGGGTTCTAAACGGCTCTGATTCGTGGAAATTGCAGCGTCTAAAAATATATTAGGTGCCAGTTGCAGATTTTGAAAAGACATATCTTTCATTAGTTGGTAATTTTTATAATTTAATGGAAACGAAAGAGAAATAACATTGCAAATGATATTATCTAATAAACCGGAAGGATTTTCAGTATTTCTGTCGGTAAATATAATATGCCAAATCGGTTGCTCAGCGTGGAGATGAATTATTGTCAAAGGTCATCTGTCTTCCGATTGCAATAATCTTATTAATTTACTTGCGGATGACATTTTAGACTTTAGTCCCATATTCTAAATTCTTATTACTTCTCTCGCCATCAGTATGATATTATCGCACGATCTGTATAATAATGTCGCTAACCTCAAAACCCAGTATCGCCATAAGATGCAATATACCTCAACCACAACGAAATCATGATTACATTTTATTGATACATTCGTATAATACTGTTATTTTCATTTTGTCATAAATGTTTTGTAGAGACTCTTATGGTTGCACCATCTCAAAATAAATTTTTGTCCGAAGCTGCACGTATATCTTGATATAGCCAACCCAAGTCAGTACGTGACTTTTTGGCGCCGAAATTTTGGCACAACCGTTAAGGCCCAGGGCTGTAGTGGCGCCGGTAGTTTTGGCGTGCCAATCGTACGTGGGGTTTATTAAGTGTCTGGACTGTCAGATATAGCATCAAATTTAGTGACTGTGTTGTGTGATGAATTTGATCTGAATACAAAATTATGTTTTGTTAACTTACATTTATTTTTACTTTTTGTAATTTACTATTAAGATGAGATGTCGACAATGCAACGTTTAGGTTGCATTTACCCATGATAATGTTGTACTATTGACAGTATATAATTCCGATTGACATTTATTCCATTTGCTTTGAATTTATACACTGCAATTGGTACTTCAAAAGTAATCAGTTTTCTGTGATGATCTAGCAAAACTATTTTATTGGTATATTTAAAATAAGCAACAGAATGATGAACCGCCGTTCAATTAATTGTAGTTGTTCGCGTCTTTAGAAGTCGGGCGATTGTATATATTGTCAGGTAGAGTGATTGAGGTGTAGCACTGTCTGTTCTGTCTGCTATATATTTATAATTCTCTCCCCACTCTCTCTTCATATATTTAGTTATATATATATATATATATATATATATATATATATATATATATATATATATATATATATATATATATATATATATATATATATATATATATATATATATATATATATAATTATATAGTTTTATATATAGTAACCGCTCCAGTGGCCTAGTGGTTAAAGTGTCTGTCTAGGAGAGTGGGATGTCGTTGGTTCGACCCGTGGTCGACTCAAATCGAAGACTTTGAAAAATGGTACTCACAGCTGCCTCTCTTGACGCTCAGCATTAAGAGGCTTTTGTTAGAACTGGTTGGCCTGGTGCCAGAATAATTTTACTAGGTGGGACATCATGCTACATGTCTGCTACATGATGCTCCAGTGTTAAACATCACTATAAACTGTCAAACTGCAGAAAACGTAGTGATATGACAGAAAAATTGTTAAAGCTAAGTTAAAAATCATACTTATATCACATCACATCACATCATATCACATCACACCACATCATACACATTGACACACACCGTATATATATATATATATATATATATATATATATATATATATATATATATATATATATATATATATATATATATATACGGTGTGTGTGTGTGTGCCATTTGATGACTGGCTTACAAAATGAAAATGGTGTATTTGTGTAAGGTAACCTACTCTATCCAGAACGACAACTGTTTGCCGTAATTATTTTGATTTACAGTGCTTTACTCCCTATGACAAAAAAGCTGTACAGAAGCCCGGTCGCAGAACACTTCTCCTCCCCTGGCCACAGTTTCAGTGATATAATACTTATCGCTATTGCTAACAACCACAGCTGGAGTTCCGAAACCAGGAAGGAAAAGGAATCATACTGGATACGCCGCCTTAGAACATTGAAACCTTGCGGTCTAAACCAAGAAGACTAGAAAGTGAAAACTATGCACTAGTAAAATTTAACATTTTCTAAATCTTCTTATTATCCTTCAATTTTTACTATAAGAATAACCGGTATAGAATCAAATATCCGGGATATAATCTGCGTTACATATGTACAAAAAGTAAAAATAGATGCTTTGGCTTGTAGACTGTTAGGGAATTATACGTTTTCAGTTTCCGCATCTAGTCTATACAAGCTGGTTGTATTTATAGTTTTAGCACATGTGAATACAGCCATGTAGAGGTTTACAAACAAAACGTTTTTGTGTTTATTTGTTTATCGTATATATGTTTTGTATTTGCCTTTGAAAAAGACTCATTAGGAGTCGAAAGCGCTTTGGCTAGTTAGTTACTATATATATATATATATATATATATATATATATATATATATATATATATATATATATATATATATATATATATATATATCCCTAATGACTTAATAAGGCTCAGACTTAATTATTTTAGTGTCAGAATGATGGTCATTTTCACCATCATCTGAATACCCGACACGAACCTCTTTTATTCTTTCTGGCGCACAGTGTCTCACTATTGACAGCAATTTGTGTCACTCGTTTGGATGTGGCCATATTTTTAGAAAGATATTATTCGACGTCGATAAATAAATGTAATTTTCGTGCGGGATGGGGTCAGTGACAACTGCATACAAGTCATTTTGGCAGTAAGAATGAACAACATTAAACACTCCAGTTTGTTAAATGACTCTTAATTTTTAGAACGAATTTGGAACTATATTAGTGACAAACAAAGATGAAGGTATTTACTTATATATGAAATATATATATAGTTCACATCTTTCTCTAATATTATACACTTAAAACAAGCTTAAATACATATTTTTTATTGCGTACATTATGAAGAAGGTCCACCTTTGCTCTGAAAATAAAGGTGGAATGAAATAATCACTAAGTTGTGTAAAGAACTTAAAAAACAAGTGCCAATTATCTTCTAGGTAAATCAGGTTTCGAAGTATAAAGCACATGGTTGGAAGCAGTAAACTGCTTGGGACCATTATTCGAGAAACTTTACCACTTGCTCTGAAACCAAACCATTAGATGAAAATGTTCCTCATTAAATTATATGACAGTAAATATTACTGAAAATAATGATTCAATCAGTCATTAATTCGGAATCTGTTGGTTTCATCAAGTTAAACCATATTTGGCTATCGCGAGTACGTTTCTAATTCGTTTGTTTTTTTTTTGGTTTCAGAATAGAGCACCTTGAGGTAACGTATTGGTTTTATTCCTATATACGTTATTATTACCGTTAGTAATAGCAAAACGAACAGAGCAAATAAGTGAGCGCTATAATTGTAATTAGTTCTAGGAAATTATAGGAAAAAAAACCTGGAAATACCGGTTTTCAAAACGCTAGTATTATCACGAAGAAAAAAAAAACGTTCGGATAGTTGTGAGTTAACCACACATTTTAAACCCAAGGAAGTTCCCGATGTCTTTGAGTAGCCTTTCAAAACGCCTTATTCAATAAATCGAGAACTTTGAAGGTGTATATGTATGTCTAAATTTATTAAAGAAAGAGTCCAGAAGTCTACATTGCTTCGATTGTAAAAAGAAAACAACAGATTACCAAGAAAGAATTATAATTAAAAGACGGAAAACCAATCATATCATAATTATTGTAATTTTGGTTAGTGTTCACTAAGCAAACGAATTTTTGAGTTTCTAATGGATTTTGGAAATAGTTATTTGACAAAGAAATATTGAAATAACAGAGACAAAAATTATGACTTTTTTAATAAGACGGCACGTAGGAAATAAACATGGAAAAGGGTGTTTGCATGAGTAAGTATAAAACTGACATGGTTATTTTGATCATATATTTGTACATACCCCACGCTCTTAACATTTATTTAACAAGACGATTGAATTAATCAATGATCACTTGGAGAACTATGTAATACAAAGCATTGCATAGTAACCGAGGAACCCAGTTGTTATAAGGTACCTTCTTCAGGTACCTTAAAAGTATCATTTTATTGATTGCTGTCAGAATAATTTACTTCTCTCTCTTTTCTCTCTCTCTCTCTCTCTCTCTCTCTCTCTCTCTCTCTCTCTCTCTCTCTCTCTCTCTCTCTCTCTCTCTCTCTCTCTCTCTCTCTCTGGACCGTCGTCGCAAGTTGCGAGCTAAAATCTATAAAATGACGAACGTAGAGGATTTGTGTCATCCCACGATAACTTTGGACTTATGAATGACGTCAAAAGTTATATCAAACCGCCATGAAAATCAACACTTTATCGCCGGAAAAGACAACAATTATCAAAAAATGGTTAAATTGTGTAACATCTGTTATTCACAATTATCCAAACCATTACACATATCATGATCTGCATTCGCATCTTATTCTTTAATTGCAGATGTGCACACACCGATCAAAGTAATACGATATTAGAACATATTGGAAATAATAAATTAAAAGTTAGCTCAAAATTAAGAAGGCGCAAAATGTTTTACACGTATTATGGCAACAAAAAAATGGGATCTAAAGGAAAACTTTTATAGCAAAATTTGCCCCGTTTCTATGTGTTTCTAAAATGTAGAAAAAAATATTCCCAAATGTCCTGCATGTGCCTTCTTCTCACAGACATACAATAATAATGCAAAAGTTGAAACTAAGCATAGTAGGCTATTATACTTGCATTGTTTGGACTTATGTTCTTCTACCTTGATATACTGATAAAAGGCATGTTCACGCTATTATCACTTGGAAAAGTTTCATCGTTTAAGATAACAATGGAGCTACATTCAAAGAAAAAAGTATTTTAGGAGACGTGTGAGGTGCCTAATTAGCATCCAATATAAATATAAATTCTTCTGCTGTAACTCGAAAATTTATTATAATTTTCTGGAAGCAACATTATTAAAATTAAACTGAATTAATACTTCTGATATGAATCGCAAATTATTTAATGTCAGTGTATGCCTAATATTTACACCATCATTCATCATTAAATAAGTTGTAGTGTAATTCCTAAACCATTATACAAGTATAAATAGTTGCTTATACAAATAATTGTATATAATGGTTTTTTTTCTCTACAGGTACATCATTTAGTTTATAACAAACGTTTGAGATCAATATTTTACCTTCGTCACTTAGCCGGATTTGATTCAGATGTGGAGATTATATTCATAAATTTCTTTCGCTTTTATGGAGATCTAGAAGTAAAATTTAACGTTATTTTAGTGTCAGTTACATGAACAAATGCTTACATGATATTTATGTCTCATCAAAATTTAGGATTTAAAAGTGCTGTTTATACTGATCAGTCAATATTTTGCGAAGTATTTATCTCGTACCTTTAACAATAGTAATATCAAACTTTCAAGCGTCTATCATTGATTTAGATATCACATCTTTTTATGTTTATTGTCAAGATCAAAGATTGAATCGACAGCAATATGCTTATGTAAGAATGTAAAGAAGTTGCATATCCCCTATCTAACATTAGCAGGTGAAAATCATTAGAAATCTAACAGAAAATAGGTGGATACTTTTGCACTTGTAATGAACATACTGAAACGAATAGGGCGATTTCGTTGTCATTTATAAGAGAAATTCAACAGCCTGAAAGTTTAATCAACATATTTTGTACGGTATTCTGTAATCATGCAATACCTGTCTGTTTATGAAACAATTACGATTTGCTTACTGTGAACGTTTACAACTGTTTCCGATAGCTGCTACAAAACTGAGCGATAGTCCTTGTTTATGACGCGTACAAAGCTTTCAGTTCAGGGATGGCGTCAAGTTTATTATATATTTTTAATATTGGGGAATCTTTTGTTTGTTTAATAGCAATCATAAAGATGAATCAGTTTCCACTCTTACCTAAATGGTATCCTTTTTGCTGTAGTACTAAAATATTTCTTAAAAGCTGAGTAAATGTGTAGGTAGGTCCTCGCATCACCTTCAATATATGGATATTCTCTCGTACGTGAGTTCCATTAAAGTGTTTATTAGACTGAAAAATGCTTTTGAATTGTGCATGTGTTATTATATTGTATGTCAATGAAGCAAACATGAACACTAGCAAAGATGTTAAACATATTCGTACGAGAAGTGTACCCTAAAGTATTTGTTGTTACTATATGTAATGAACTGGTCTTCGACACAGAAAGGTCTGAAAAGTTATTCTTCAACCATAACACATTCAACCAAATATTTGTATAAATATGCCGGTCCTACTAATGAATTGTAGGACGGTTTTCCTCCTTTCAAAATTACTATATTTAAGCTTCTGGTAAAAGGCTTTGTTCTGTTACCGCCTATCTGTTTAGGAGTGCCTTTCTTAGAGAGTCGTTATCTGACGCATAGATGCGAATACATATTTAGCGCTTTGCTCTTCAGAAATGATCTGATATGGAGCGACCATTCTTTATTTCGCCAATTATTGACATTGGAATGTCTTTCATTTCTACGCAAATAGGGATCCATGTTATCTTGATCGTCATCAAACATTGGTAATTTATAGCCTCTTTTTTCACAAATGTGTCTTGTTCCATCTCTTTCGCAGCATCTACTGTTTTTCTGTGCTTCTCTGTATTTCTGTTTACTAGCTCTTTTCTATTTCTACGATACTAACTAACCATGATCTTTCCATTTCTGCCTAATTCCAAAATTCTATCTTTTTATCTAATTTTATCGTTCTTTCTTCGGCTTGCTTTTCTTTATATTTCTGCCTACCTCTTTAACGCTTCCTTTTCTAAATCAGTTTGTTTCTAGTTTTGTTCTCGTGTATGATGTTTTTGAATACGTGTAAACAGCATTTCAAAGACAGTGTCAGTTTTGAATCCTTTTGATAAGCTTGTTTTGTTTTCCTCAGGAAGTTTTTGTTTACTTAAACGTGTCTTTTGGACAATCGCGAAGTTATATTTGTTTGGTTGAGAAAAATATAAAAATGGTAATACTCTGAGAGCCTTAATTAAAACAGTTTGTTTTGGAAGTTTCTAACCCTGATAATAAGTATATGATATATACATTTAAAAGCAATGTTTTCTCCTAACTGGGCATATTGTTAAATGGGCTTGTTTGAAGCTGTGGTAATTAAATTGTGTGGTGGACTTGAAAATAATTATTGTTCTATTAAAGTCATTATCAAACATTACATCTTTTCATTCAGGTAGTAGCCTTGGGTGAAATTACAGCTCAAATAATTGCTTTTTAAATCATTTTGTTTGGTAGAAAATGCTATGCAGATCAAATAACTACTTTAGAAATATTGTTGAAATTGCCCTTAAGGCGCTTGTTATTGGTTTTTTAATGAAAAAATTACAAAACCTAAATTTTAAGGGGAAAAGGAACAACTGTAAAACAAGCATGTTTCTCTTGAAGTAATTTGTGATGTGTAGACAGACTAGGATTATTAGGGAGAGATCTGAAATAAATGCTAAAACAATCGACTTCTGCGCAGTGTCTGAGAGGAAAAATTTAAAGGAACACACAAAGAGAATGGATATAGAGTTTACTGTTGTTATTTTAAGTTTACAACTTGAGCAAATTATATCAACTATATATATCTACCTAGAGTCGAATTTGATTCATCTTTACATATTTCGTGTAGCCTTGCAGAAAAATATCAGTTTTATTTACGTCAGGATGCTAGGGAAAAGAATGTTTATAAATTAAAGTCCAGAAATGCTAACTTTAGACCTAATTGAAATTCAAGTGAGACCAAATTTAGGGAAAACTTTATTGATGAATGTTCATAACCTAAGCAAATTGTAATCACCTAAACTCTAGATAATAACGTTAAGCTATAAAATCAATGTGAAAATTTTTAAATGTTACCTAAGTATACTTATACGATATCAATAACGTTATAATTGTACTAATTCGAGATTAACACAGTCCAAATCCATGTTGGTGTAAAGGGTAGGTAATCTAAGATTACAAATATTAGTAGCGGAATACGCTTAGTAGATATCGGCAATTTCTGTTTTCAATAGGATTGATTTTCAGATCTAATCAAGGCTTGTTAGTTGCAAGTGATTAATGAAAAACTTATCTCCTGCAAGGTCGTTGACGTCTAGGAAGGGAATACCTACGATGGATGAAAGTCTACATTCAATGACACATTGATATAATTTTGAAGTACATTAACAAAACCACACATTCCTGCCTTAATTATTACAATTCCATTAGACAATTACTTCTCAATAAGAACTATGAAGCTGATAATAAAATACTGAGAAGCTGTATCCATTAAACATCCTTTATCCCTTAAAAAGTAAATATCCTTTTTAAGGTAATATAAGTTGTATAACTTAGATGTTACAATAAATCCAATTGACTCTACGATTGTGTATGACTCGACAACGACTGTCTGTCTGTGACTGTTGACTCTCTACATCTCACAAAAATCTCCAACATATAAATGAAGCTAATACGTTGTTTGAATTGCACGCGCACGTGGACGAATGCAAATTCGTAATACTTCTAGACATTTAGACATTAGGAAAGCCTGACCAAGTATCAGCCAATCATTTTCATAGCCATTCCTGTTTACTTGCACTGAATTTGTTAGCATACACAACACGTGCTTACATGAGTCACATTTACAACTCAAATAAATATGATGTTTTTCAACAACATATTAGATTGATAATATAATTATATTAATAATCACATTTAATGAAAAAAAATTGAAATAAAAAGATTTATACAATATTCATCATTAACACGTACATACTTTACATGGTCATAACATTAGAACTGATGTTATATTAAATTTTTCATTTTATAATTAAAAGTGAAACAGTATAGTGGCCAGTAAGTGAAAACGTTTGGCAAGATTAATATGTTTCAGGCTGAAACAATTTTCATATTGTAGTATGATATTGTACAGAAAGATTAAGTGGCATCTAACATTTTTTTTCTCCAAGGTAGTCTGTTTTTGAAATATTAATGTGGAATAACAAAATGCGCACTTCTATAAAGTGGATCTCGTAATAGTACATGGAGTAAAGTAATTCTGCTATTGATTGGATCTTGTAACGATACAAGGAGTACAATAAGACTGCTATTGATTGGATCTCATACCAGTGCATAAAGCGCATCCCTCTTGACGTTCCAAATTGTGGCACGCGTGCCGTAGGTTGCCGACCCCCTGACAGAGTAAACTAAAGCCGCCATTGAATGGACCTCATATCAGTAGATAGAGGAAATT
Organism: Potamilus streckersoni; assembly: GCA_016746295.1. Classification (NCBI taxonomy): domain Eukaryota; kingdom Metazoa; phylum Mollusca; class Bivalvia; order Unionida; family Unionidae; genus Potamilus; species Potamilus streckersoni. Next base: position 457,055 of record JAEAOA010001453.1, read on the forward strand.
CAGGCTCCTATGCTTCTTTATATTAAAACACAATACCGCTATGTAAGGTTTAAAAATAGTAATACTATATCTATTATGTCTTTATAAATGATAACAATTGACAATTTATCTATATGGTAAATTATAAAATGATCATCAAGCTTTTTCGTGGATGAAAATTAAATGTGTCTCTCTAGTGTCTTTACGGTAAGAACGAAGCTAAATAAGTTTCAATTTCCGATTTAATTAACATTGTAATAGATGTTATGTCTAACATATTTTCAGCTATACAAGTCAAGAAGCCCGTAAACCGCTTAATGAAGACGTTGTCAGTCATCAAGCTATTATGAAAGTATTATATTGCTGCTTCAGTTATATTTGGTTGAAAATACACAATTGTTCAAATCGGATTCCTAACCTGGCATGGATTGTAAAGTACCATTGGAAATTGTAATTTAAATGGTTTTATTATAATGCAAGGTTATGTACGACAAACTTGCTATATTAAATGTATAATTTACCATGGTAACTAGGCAACTCTGATATTGTGTGCACCATTTATTTTTTAAGTTTTGAAATGAGTGCATTGCTGTTCATTATTTATTCTTTGCTCATTCATAATTCGCATCTGCGTTTGTAGAGCACAATTATAATAGTTTAATCACAATTAATTATATGTGTGTATATTGAAAATGTATTCGTTATAAATATTTGCATCATATGGTCGCATGTAACTTATTTCGTTTCCTCAGGTTACAGTGCTATCGGGACATAGACCAGAATCTAAATGTATCTGAAAATGAATATGTTATTCTAATCAATTTTCATGCTTTGATACAACATACATTGATGCACTCTTCAAAACTACAATCGATAAATATTACACAAAATTGTTTTTGTTTTAGTTCGTTAGTAAACAGAAAGGTTGTATCTCATTTTTAAACGTAGTAGGCATGACGAAGGAAATTCCTCATTTTTAAGCTTAGTTGACAGAAAGGTATTTTCCCAGTTTTAAATTTAGTCGGCATAAAAGTAATTCCTCATTTCAATTTCATATCGGATGCTTAATTTTGATTCAAACTATACATTGTCGTGAAAGTTTAGAACTTTTTCGAGGAATAATGATGATCAAAAAATTAAACTTAGCTGACTCTATTAAGGATATACAAAGTCACTGTCTCAGTGTGGGTTTTAATTTTCACTTCATACTGAGAAAATAGCATCCGAAAGAAAATAGTAAATAAAAATATAATGGCCAGCAGACGAAGGACAGTTCATATCAAAGATAATACTGATTTTTTCAAAGAACATTTCTCATTATTATGCTACCATTTACAATAAAATTTGGAATACGTTGTCTCAATGTATAGTTAATATAGTATCTCAAAAGATGCCCTGGAGACGCAATGCCTCGAAATTACGTAACTGTTTGAGGATGTTGAACTGAAATAAATTAATTTCCTTAATAATTAGTAATGATGGAGTATTTAATTTCTCCTTATGATGCTATTTGCCTGATGAGCAGTAAAATTGTATTACAATACAAAGATAATATACCGGAATCATAATGACTTGTCTAATTTTAATACATATACGTGTATCATGATGCATTGAAATCAAGTCACAATGATTTCACTATATTATCTCTCTATATATACTATCAGTGTTGAACTTTTCGCTATTTCCAAATCCTAATAAATCATTTTTAATCTAAAGCACCTTTGAAGATATACGTAGGAGAAGTTCACAAGAGGCTGTAACAAAGCAACCTGCAATTGGTCACAAATTTCACTTCCTGATCAGCATCATTTGTGCTGTACAATATCGCAATAATAATTAGACAACCACACCATAATATTAAAATTCTAAATAATAAACAATATTCTTAAATCGATGTGAAGAACGCATAAATCTACCTGATGTATCACCACCAAAATAGAAGGAAAATTATTAAAATTAGAGTCTCACTACACTCTACTCAGATGATAAGGATGCTTTAATTATTCGTCGCATTTAATGCAACTGAAATACGGAAAATTTATTAAAAAATTAAAAGCATCATTAGACTTATTTTGAGATGAACTACAAAGAACGATTAATAGACAAAAACTAATCTTCACCCAATTTGTTGGAAAGATTTTCTTAATACAAACATCCCACTAATTTTGTAAGAAAACAGACTAATACCGATTAAGACAATAAATGTGTTATATGACACCTAAATAACGTATATTAGAGAACTCTACGCTATTTTTCATGCCTGATATCATTCATTGCTGAAAGTCAAAGGTTGAACTAAAAATGGAAGTTCTCTCTGCCTTTAGTGCATATTTATCATCTAACCCACATTCATTTCCTGTTTTGAGTCTATGCTCTTAAAATAATAATAATAAAAAAGAGTGTAGACAACAAGCTTTGTAACAAGATATAAATAGTTTATATCCTTAGAGCACAAAGTAAAATATTAGAGAAAAGAACTTACTTAATTGCGAATTAAGTCCAAAAATAATCTCAGAATTAAAAGCACAAGTCTTAGTAATAAAACGTTACAAAGAGATTTACATTTGACAACGATGACATCTATCATAGCATGTGTCATACTGATGTGCCAAACGATTCTTGTTGAATCACAGAAATGTTATTCCAGATTTCCATACAGTGTAAATTCTAATGAATCTCTTTATATAATAATTTTGTAACAGCACTTTTGTCATAGCACTTTTGTATTTCCAGTGAAAATAATCACATGAATTCAACAATTTTAAGAAAATAAAAATTCAGCAGAGATTGGACAAATAATACCACAACATACGGTACTAGGTTTTAAAGTAAAAGTGGTAAATTTCTGTTAGTCACAATGTAATAAAATTAGTGTTTGACATTATTTCATAAGTAAACATTTTCTAAAAGCAACCATGAAAGCCTGACCCAGATCAAAACGTTTACCTGACGAATAATTTGGTTAATGAACTTCTACCCACAGAGGACAATTAAGCTGTTTTAGTTGATTACATCAATGAAATAAAAATAAAGAGTCAATTTTGTCATACAGAAATGAACTCAATTTTCGACAAGATAAATTTCAGTAAACAATGCTACATTACAATAACATGTAATGGAAGAAAACAAAGCAAGACTAACAAACATTTTAATTAAAAACAAAATCACTTAATCTCAAAGAAAAATAAAATGTACACAATAAAGCATTGTTGTTACTATAAGTCAAATATGCATGTAGAGAAAATAATTTGAAATATTATGAATGATACAAAGTATACATACAATATATTTCTATACACATGAATGTGCATCTGCAATCTGATATCAATATTATATTCCTGTAGCAACTGACTTTAATAACCAGATTTTTGTTTTTCATTTTGCCGATAAAAGTAAGGGGATTGTGATCACTAAAAATATCAATCGGACAAGGAGCTGAGCTAATGGATATTTCAAAGTGTTTTAATGTCAATAAACAAGCCAAATATTCTTTCTCTATTGCGTGATAATTTTTCTGGTGCCTATTTAACTTCACAGATAAATATAACACTGTATTATCAACACCATTTTTAACATCTTGAATCAATAATGCTCTAACCCCAACATCACTTGCATCAACAGTCAGTTTAAACGATTGGTTAATATTTTGAGCTGCAAGAAGTGATGCATTCTCAAACATGTCCTTTAACTTAACAAAAGTCTTCGCACATTTTTCAGACCAATGAAGGTTTGTTCTTTTCCTTAATAAACTTAATCAAAAGTCCGATACTATCCAGCCACACCCAAAATTCACATCAGTTGCTTTTTATTGATAGGCACAGGAAATTCAGAAATAGCTGTGAACTTAGCATCTATACGTTAAACTTGCCTATGTACCCCGATATGTTTTAAAACTGTTACACAAGCACGTCAAAACTCACTTTTGGATCATTTAATTATCATACTTACATCAATGAGTCTGTCAAATAATTTCCGAATTGCCGTTAAGTGTTATTTCCAGGTGTGGCTGTAGATTATGACATCATTGATGTAAGCATTACATTTATTTACAAAAAAGACAATCATTTTCATTAAACGTTACAAAATACTTGGAGAAACATACATTCCAAACCGCATCACATTTATATTAATAACGTCCATCTGGAATTACGAATGCCGACATTTCATTTGCACCGTCCATCAGTGGAATTTGCCAAAATTCTTTCAAAAGGTCAGATTTGGTAATATACTTTACCTGTTCAATTTTCTTAATGTAGTAATCAATTCTGATTAATGGAAATTAATCTACTGTATTCACACTGTAAACATTTCAATAATCAGTGCACATGCAAAAAATCGTATCTGGTTTCGAAACAAGTATACATGGTAAACGTCAGTTATTTTTACAAGGCTCTATGAAATCATTCTCCAGAATATGCTGGATTTTCTTGTTTTTGGAACAGCAGGAAATATGATCTCATATCCAAGTAATAACTCTTGAAGTTCATTCTTTTCTTGCTTCAAATGTGAACGTGCTTGGTCCAGATTATTCATTTCTGAATTACTAAGATTTACTACTTCAACATCAATGGAGTTCATTAGAATTCATATGTGGGTATATAAATATAATTTAAATCAGTTACTTTATTTTCAACCGTCTACGTTGATTGAAGAGGATTTTGTGATATGGAAAAGATAGCCAGAACTCTATCATCAGGTTGAAAACTCATTTCCTTTATATTTGCACCATACCTTAATTTCCTTTTTTACTGAGTAGAGTGCAGATTAGCTTTTGCATTTTCACAAGCCTTTGACAACGTACACTTAAAATTGGAAGCAATCGACAAGATTTTTTTGGTATCTTCATTAGAAAGATGTTTTCTTTCAACAACTTTATTAGTTTACGCTCGTTATATCCAAAAATTAGTGTTAAGCGACTGACTCCTAAAGATTCTTGAACTGATTCACTAAATGCAATCAAAAGTAAATAAACACCTTCATCCCAATATTTACCCGTATCAAAACAATGTGACCCAGTAATATTATTGATGAAATATTTCAAAAGCCCCTGGGCTTCCCGGCTAATAGGTAGAACATTTGAAATTTTGGATGCCTAATTTGTACGTAACTTGCTGTAAAATTTCAGTTATAAAATTGTACCCCTGATCCGTCTTGACTGATGTGGAAAGGCTAAACTAAGTAAAAAACTTTATCAAATATTTTACTATTGTTTTAGTTATAATATTCCTCAAAGGAATTGACTCTGGAAATTTTGTTGATGCACACTTGATGGTCAACAAGTATTGCTTATCTGACTTGGTCTTAGGTAAGTAGGTAAGGGACCGACACAATCTATCATTATTATGTTAAATGGTTCGTCAAATGCAGGAATAGGTTGCAGATGATTCTTTAGTATCTTCTGATTGGGTTTTCCTACCATTCGACAAGAATTACAAGATATGCATTATGTAAGTGATTCAAGATCTCTTGTATAGTCTTATTAATCCCTAACTTACCAACCAAAGATGTTTTATGCGCCAGACTAAGAATTGCTTGTCTGTACACTTTTGGGAATACAATTTGATACTTCACTGAACCCTTATCAAAATCAAATACCCCTGGAGGTCAGAACTTTCTCATAAGAATTCCACTTTTAATTAAAAAATAAATATGCACTTCTGTAGCTTCAGTTTCTCTAATGGCCCTATGAAATAATTATAATAACTCAGGATATTGTTCATATTCTACACGTGATTACCGTTTATCACCTTGATTTGAATAAAGAAAATGAGTAGTTAAAATATAACCAGTGTAACCAATACTGTTTGATTGATCGAATCAAGGAGTGAATGTGGTCTCATCATAAGCTCAAGCACTTTCATTGGCATACATCTAACATCTTCACAAGCTGGATATAGATCGGAATTCCTTTTCAATAGATCGACATTTTGCACCAAACAAGGCTTGTCAGTTACAAGTGGATTATCCACATACTTATCTCCAGCTAGGTCATTGCCTAGTAATATATGAATGACCTACAAAGGGAAAGAAGGTACCGTTCCGACTATCACGCGTCCTGAGATTAAATCGCATGACACATTTACACAATGGAGAGGAATATTAACAAATCCTCACACTACTCTCTGATTAAGAACACTCATTGGAAGATGATGTTTCATAAAAAGGCAAAGTACCTGATAATTAAAGACTGAGAATACCGTGTCCCTTAATTTTGAATATCAATTGGACTGGTCGAATCACACATGAGTGATATAAAACCCTTCGGCATGGATGGTTCATAATTTACCATAGTAAAATCTGACTGAGGTTTCTTAGATCCAGCATATGTATTGCTTTCAATACATGGCCATGATCATGGCCTCTTAAAAATAAGAGCATTTGGAATAGGTCTGTCTTGATTCCGATGCTAATATTTCAATTTGCAGTAATCAGAGAAAATCTTTCTTTCTTCTTGCAATAAGTACATGTATGAGGAGACAGGTCCCTTAAATTTTGAATATCAATTGGACTGGTCGAATCACACATGACTGATATAGAACACTTCGGCAAGGATGGTTCATAATTTACCATAATGAAATCTGAATGAGGTTTCTTAAATCCAGCATATGTATTGCTTTCAATACATGGCCATGATCATGGCCTCTTAAAAATAAGAGCATTTTGAATAGGTCTGTCTTGAATCCGATGCTAATATTTCAATTTGCAGTAATCAGAGCAAAAACTTTCTTTCTTCTTGCAATAAGTACATGTATGAAGAGACAGGTTGTTTGATTACTCGAATCAGAAACATGATTTCTAAAGGTTTTGCCACATTGAAATTAAGAAGGATTATTATTAGGTTAAAATGCTTTTTTATCAATAGATTGCTGAGTGGAAGACTTGCTTACAAACGAAATTTTACAAGCTAAGGAACACTCGTCAGCAGTACAAAAGTTTTTTCCAAGGTTCCCAACTTATGCGCATCAAGATAAGTCTAAATGTCACTATGGATGAAGTTCATGAGCTCTTCAAGCAATACGTGTTTTCTGAGATTTTCGTAATGTTGACCAACGTTCGTAACTAAGCACCACCTACCAAATAAATGTTCTTTCCTACTTGCAAATTCAACATGAGTTTGTCCAGCTTCTTTTCCATAGATCCTCAAGTTTTGCCGATAATCCTCAGGGACTAGCTCATAGCCCTTAACAATGCATTCCAAACCAGATTATAATCAGCGTTTTACTGTACTGAGAGGTAATAATAGATATTTTGAGCTTTGCCAAAAGTTACACCCTGTAATAAAAGAGTCCAATGCTCCCTTGGAGATTTTGAATTTTCAGAAATTGTTTCAACAAACAAAAATGTTTGTCTAGTTCTTTTTTTCTCTAAAAGGGGGCACAAACATAATATTTTTTGTAACATCAAAACTTGACTTTGTAAGTATAGTGGGGATGTGATTTTCGCGTGCCAGCTCAAATTTTCTTAATATAAATTGGTATTCTGCATCTACTTATTATATTTATCCAACTGTAACTGAATTTGTTTCTCTCTCTCTCTCTCTCTCTCTCTCTCTCTCTCTCTCTCTCTCTCTCTCTCTCTCTCTCTCTCTCTCTCTCTCTCTCTCTCTCTCTCTCTCCTCATTATGAAATTTCAACTGGATTTGTTTCTCTTTCCCCTCTATCTCCAAGTCCAATCCCCCTCTCTCTCTCTCTCTCTCCTCTTTGTATAACTGCATTTGTTTCTCCTATTTGTCCAGTTGCATTCTTCTCTCTCTCGCCTTCTTGATGTAAATGCATTTGCTTCTTCTCTTTACCTTCCTGAAGTTCAAGCCTTCTTAATTCAAAATCCATTTGGTATTTTAATATTTAAGTCCTCTACTTTTACGTAACAGTTTGATATACTCTTACTGATCGAAACCAAAGCAGTACTTTTGTCCAAAATATTCTTTTCTACCAAATATTCGACCAAACTGTATTTTATTTTCTTGTTATAGAAGATTTGGCATAGGAAAGATCATATTTTCTGGCAAGTTTAACCAATTCTTCTTTTAACAAACCAAACTGCTCTCGGATTGGATTTCAAATACAAGTTTCCACTTTTGATGACATTGTAAAAAGCTTGCTGATTTAAATAAAAAGTTCTAAAATGTGAAATAATATCCGGGATTTTGAAAAGTCTGAAACAAAGGCAATTCAAATTTCAAAAACAAAGTTTTCTGAAATATTTGAGCAAACTTTGTGTATCCCTAGAACTAGCCGTCATTAAAATAATTAATATAAAAAATTGAATACAATAAGCTTTGTAAAATGTAACAAATTATTTATTTCCGTCGACAACAAATAATAAAAACGAGCTTAAGGGCTTACGAATTAAATACAAAAATAATCCAAGAAGAAAAGGCACAATTCCATTTAAAAAAAAAGTTATGAATAAAATTATGTTCAAATCCCAAAGAGATTTGAAACTGAAGATGATCACGTGTCTGCTATAGCCTGCGTCGTACTGATGTTTCAACAACTTGTTGTTGAATCACATAAATATTATTCCAGTTTTGAGTTCTATATAAACTCCATGAATGTCTTGATCCAAGAATTGTGTCACAACAATTTTCTATTTCCAGAGGATATGATCACATGAATTCAATAATTTAAAGAAAATAAAAATTCATCTTAAACTGGATACAACATAACACAACCTATAGTACTAGAGTACTAGGTGTTAAAGCACAACAGGTAAAAATCTGTCAGTCGCAATATGATTATATATATATATATATATATATATATATATATATATATATATATATATATATATATATATATATATATATTTGACAACAGCTTACAAATTACGTTTTTATAAAGACAACTATTACCTAATGTAAAAGAACTTTCTATAATGATGAAGTAAGCCCTGTTTATTTAATACATAACAAACTATAAATTTCATTTTGTATTCACCGTAAAAACATGAAATAAAATTACAACGAAACAAAACAAGCAATTACAGTACAATGGTTAAAACAGAACGGAAAAACTACTATTTACAACCCGCACTCTGCTGTTTCAATATATGGCAACTCGATAATATAAAAACGACAACTTAGCAGACACGAAGACGCTATACATAAAGATAGTACAATTCTCGTGAATTGCATCCGTCCTAATAGAATCAATGAAAATGGTGTCTTTATTCCAGGGACGATGCGAGGAGCGCCTAAGGCATTAAGTGCATGCCGGTCGACTTTATCGGGACGTGCACTAATTGTTCATTCACTCCTTCAAGTTCTCACTGATGACAAACACGCACCTGGGACACGTACATCAAAATATTTGATGAGAATATTACATTGTTTTAAGCTAAAAATGTTGTTATTCTAGTTAATGTCTAATTACGCCGTAATGATATCAGAGAAAGTTATCTGGAGTCTGTTAATACTCGACTAATTCTCAAGTGAATAAACTGGTGACAATCCAATATAGCATTCCAGATCCAGATCCTGCACACTGTACAGTCTAATTAAGTTGATTTTGCAAAATGGTCTTTATGTTGTTCTACGCATGCTACTATAATTATCTAAGTTTAAAGAGACTATTTTGAAATTGTGTAGAGGATTGTACATAAAATATTCATTCTCCTTGTGCTAGTTGTCATCTGCATTAATTTCAGTTATCAAATTCAATATCTTATTGGAGGTTGCTGGAAACTAAAAACCACATGGGATGGTCAAGAGTTCGAATAGTAGTAGGAGAAAGTAAAAATCCGAGCTCAACAACCCCTATCCCCACCCCTCCAGACCTCCAAACAAATACAAAATACCTAGGTAACGTAATAGAACACCTGTTGCAATCAATAATTGCGCTAAGAATCCGAGCTCAACAACCCCTCTCCCCACCCCTCTAGACCTCCAAACAAATACAATAGAACACCTGTTGCAAAATATCTAGGTAACAGGTAAAATTTAATTACGTGATCTTCCAGAATAAGCAAAATGATATGTCAGACTCAATTTTCCAAATCATTACGATTTAGCAGAGCGTGGCGATTGTGGACTAAATTAAGCATTAGAATTCCAGTAAGGTAAGTGGTATTATACCTCATTACCAACTGTTAATGTCTCAACTGTAGATATCAAAAATATTTCATTATCATGGTAATAGAGGCTAAACTTTACTTTACCGCTCACATAACGACGGGACTCAAACAAATCTTTTATTTGTGATTTGTTAAGAGGGTATTTTTGTAGATAAAATACACCTTTGACCGATAAAGATCAATTGTAAGTTTGGTGTATTTTTGCTGACTAATCGGACAGTGAAAGTTTTTAAATTCCGCTAGCAACTTTGATACAATTGTTCGAGATAATTAAAATACTCGCTGTCATCAGATCTGATGAGCGAAAGTTTTAACTTGTCACGGGTACCACTAAAGCATATGCCTGATGTTTCATTATTATTTTCAACTGTCAATGGTTTGCCGTCCATCATTAGATATTTGATTTTGCTACTGTAGCTATTTGTTACTGTCAAATTTTCAAACATTATTTTTAAAGTTTAGATAAAATTTTAGTTTGCAAAGATAATGTCAAGTATATCTCTATCATCATGACAATACCCAATTGCAAGTGTATCTACCCCATTTTCGCAATAACGTTTATCATCAAAATTGCTCAAACCGCGTTTGATAAGGACATCTGTTTCGAGCTTATGATGATTTGTCCGAATTGACATAGCTCTTATAAAACTAACACCGCCATCAAGCGCATACTTGTAGTCATCAAATTTTATAAACTTTTTAACAAAATCACGAGGCAGACCTTTTGCTTTTTTTGTTATTTTATTATTGTCTAACAATACGGCATACATTTTACTACGTAATCCGATAAAGTATTTGATAGCGCTCGAGTTCATTTCATCTTTGAACTTACCAATAACCTTTTTATTTGTGTCGTCATGAAATTTACTGTCACGTGGGAAATCAGAAAGATCAAACAGATATCTATTATCATGCATATCCTGATAGACGTCCTCGCATTCAATTTCATATACGAGCGAATCAGTATCAGTAAATAATAATCTACTAGCCGGCCATTGATTTTTAACAAAATTATAATGAAAATCGTACATCAGCCACTTTGATAAATCTAACACTGAAGCTCCAACGTAGATCGGCTTGTTTAGTTTTAGATTTGTTTTTCTTCTTTGTATCGCAACAAGATTCTCATTAAAAATTTTCATGCTCACAAAATCATCGTCTGACACAAGTTTGTTTCTGCGATTGACATCATTGACTAGTTCGATATTTACGCGTTTCCTAATATTCTCCATCGTCTTACCAAAAACAGAATTGTTCATCAGTTTGAAAAAGTTTTTCTCAAAATCAGTTTTTGCCGCAGCTCTTCCTGTAGTGTTCGAGTTAATATAACCTCTCATCCACGGCGACTGATTAAATTTTAGTACGCGATGAACTTTTCTCAACACGAGACCAGCATCGACTGCTTGTTTTAAAGCTTTGTAATGCAAAACATAATTACGTTTATGAAGCAAATTTGGTACTAGTTTCTTTACCATAGAATGTTGTCTTGGTAATGCTGACGCTTGTTGTTCTTCTGATAACAAACTATATTCTATAACCATCGATTCCGCGCAGAAAGGGTAATCGTTATGCAATTTGTGTAGCGAAGTTGGATAATCGAGATCAACTTCAACGAAATACGAAACATCGTCGGGTATCTTTTTTTCTGTCTCTGATAGAAATTGATCAGCCGTGATCCAATGAAATCCATCAAATGGCATTGATTCTGCCATCGAATACCCGTACAAGTTATTACAATCTAGATAAACTATATACTTTGAAGGAAGGTCAGGATTATACTCTTTCAAATATTTGTTGTTTGCTTCAGCATATTTCTTCGTTATCACGCTAATACCGCCTCGGATACCTTTTTCGATAAAATTGAACATATCAACATCAGTCAGTAATTCCAACCTTACCTTACTAAATTTTAACAGAGCATCCCATGACAGTCCGGGGACAGAATAATACCAGCAAGGATCTAGTCCGTAATTATTATAACTCACTTCTCGAAAACTTTCAAAAACATCTGCTAATAATAACACGTCAGTTTTCAAATACAAATCGTGATAATCACCAAAAGTCTCACAATCAAACTCTTTCCAAAAACCTTGTGCATACCTGTACTCGTCATCGGTTATATTTTCGTTTTTAAGTTGTGAGTAAAATTTGTCTTTGCCAGGTAAAGATGTTTCATCAAATGTACTCCAATCGTCGAGATATTCGTATGGAAAAACTCCTTTTTTAGCTAATATATTAAATTTATCTCCAAAACAGTCTCTTAGGTTATTAAATTTACTACAACCTTTTACTAGCTCATCTAACGATGCTGCCATAAACTGCAGGCTGTCAATAAAACGTAATTTACCTAGCGTAACTGACATATACTTTTCAAAATTATTTGGAATGCATTTGATGACATTATTGAGTTTTAGATGAGCTTTTATCTCAGGATCACCAACAGCTTCTACGATGATGTGACTATCATATCCTCGAAAATTGTGAAGAATAACTGGAATAAAATCTGGAGCGTGAAATTTTAAATTACACTGATTATGAACCGCTCCACGATACTGTCCGGTCAAATGGCAATGGTCACGTACTTTTTTGTTATCGTCAAAAGCTTTTTCACAAATGTAACAAATTTTCGCTTGCTCGTGATCAGATTCTTGTTGAGGTGTTAATTTTAACATTGGAGTTACTCTTTTCAAACGATAAGTTATATGATCAACTTCGCTGATCAATTGCTTAAGAAGCCAGACAGCTGGATTTTTACCACGATAGAGTTGGATTGGTTTAGATAATCTCGAATCAGCGCAACAAACTACCTTGTACGTTACTCCGCACGGAACATGATTTTGAATTTTTCTTGTACTCGATTGGTTAGGATCATTTTCTACGCCAAGTACAGGTTGAAGTAAGCATTCGAAATCGACGTATATGACGAAAGGAATTTTTAGTTTGTGATTATGATGGACCAACTGTAACACGCTATCTTTTTTAGATGGCATTGTTATTCTTTGTACGTCACTACAGTACTGCAAATGCTTTTGCAATGTTTCATTGTCTCTACAACCGTGCAAGCAGCGATAACAAAAGAACTTTTTGTTGTTATTTTTATTATACTGTCTTCCAACTAGTCTGTTAAAGTTTTTGATCCAAACGTAATGATTTTTATAAAACAGTAAATTGATAGTCGATTGTGAAGCTTTTTCTGAAATATACCTCGGATAGACATATTCTTTTTCATCTAATCCGAACACGTTAATCGAAACATTATTTTGCTTTTCAAACTTTGGTATTTGATTTTCTGCCACTGGAAAGTCAATACCAGCACAATTTAATCTTGACACGTGACTGATATACTTCTCAACACGATCAGCATTTTTTTCTGCTGGAAATAGCGCGGAAAGTACAGCCCATTGGAAACATTTGCTATCGACGTTTTTTATGTTTATACAGCACTGTTTATTTTTTATTTTTGGTGGCAGGTCGATATACGAACTACTGCGTAATGCGTCATATTTTATCGTGTGAAACAAAATTTCCTTGATCATTTCAAACTTCCAACCCGAACCTAATTCGGTAAATTCTTCTATTGTTTTCCAAATTTCTTGGTGTATTTCATTAGATAGTGACAAAAGATCACTACCAAGTAAAGCACGTCTAGATTTTGCGTTGATGTAAGGGTCTGCAATTTCCTTGTTAGTAGATTCTTCCGTCACAAGTAGTTTTGAAAATATAACGTGATATTGCACTAACAATCTTAGACCCTTGTGTTTTTCAAGCTCACGTTTTACAGTCGTCTGTAGCAGATGAAAGAGATTTGTTTCAGAAAAATTTACTAAAACATTTTGATTATCAAACTGATAACTATTATCAAAACCTGCAAAAGCAGTCGCTATTTTAACAGGTTCTCCAATAAGTCTCTTCTTAGCTATATCACGCAATTTCAACATCGCTATACTATAGTCTAATATCTAATTGATAATTTACCGCACACTGCGCATGCGCTAGAAAAACAATTAGAGATAAAAAATATCACCTATAATATAATGACAGTAAATCTGACAAGCGCACGTGAGCAAGAGGAATATCACGTTTACCAAAAGTACAATCTGTACGCTGGAAATGTATTAGGTTCGGTTATTAACATCAAAACTGGAATATCTGTTGGTAAAGCAACGCCAGCGGGTTATACGATTAGTGTAAAGGGAGATAATACTGAAAGGATTACGATGTTTAGAAAAGATTTTATTTACACGTTATTTTGCGATGACATTCCAGAAGGGAAACGAGTATATCATTATAACGGTAAAGTCACTGATGATAATATTGAAAATTTATCCTTACAAGACGAGTTTCAGCCGCATCTGGTGTTTGATTTATACGAGGCTAACGATCGCGGTATTATTAGAAACAGAAAAACTAAAAAAGTTCTTAGTTCTATGAACAATATGGGATATCTTATAGTAACTGTTAGAGGAATATCGACAGATCAAGTTTGTTATACTGGTCATAGGTTTGTTTACGAGGTGTTCAACTGATCTATACCCAATGGTCTGGTTATTAATCATATCAATAACGTAAAACAGACAATCGATTGGAAAATCTGGAGCTAGTGACCCAACAGGAAAATGTGAGAAAAGGACGAGGTGGTGGTATTAATTTTAGATGTCCAATAAAACCTGTTATTTCGTTAAACCTTGAAACGGATGAGGAGATCAAATTCAAATCAATTACATCTGCGGCGAAATATTATAATATAAATCCCAGAGCAGTAAAATTTGTAGCTGACGGAGCAACAAAATCAGCTTTTTCAAACAAATATGATGCTAGTATTATTTTTAGATATGATGATTAATAATATTTTGTAATTCGGTTTTAGTCAAACAATGATGAGCAAATGCTATAATATCATCGCAATCAAATTTTAGCGTCGTTACTGCACTTTCATTAATTTTATTTTTTTCTGCTTCTGTTAGTAATATTTTATGAGAATCACCTTGCATTACAATAACGTCAACGGAATATGAACTATAACCTGACAGGCATTTTCTTACCGCTTCGGTCAGTTCGTGGTAGTTTATTATATTAACTTTTTGGTGATATTTTACCTTGTCAGTCATCTTAAAAAAAAACAAATTAGATAAAAAGTATATTATAATATGGATATGATTAAACGACTCGTTCAACTATACGAAGAAGATACTAGTGATATCAGCGATAAGGTCTCCACAATCTCTAAAGATATGATAGACAAATCTGTTGGTTATAACGAAGATGATATTTTATATAACAACGAATCTGATGATGGTGAAATAGTCACCGTCGTTAACAGATATAATTATAGCAGACCAACCACTGGAAAATATAATGTCAAATATCACATTGCTAAAAAAAATTATAAAATTTAATTTTACCGTTACCGAACAGCAGATATTTTTGCAGTTATTCAGACCTTTTTTAAACATCAAAATTTCAGGTCGACAGAAAAATATAAAATTTGTTTTCATCTTTGTCAAGATTTTTAATCTAATGACGATCTCTGACGATCGCAGACAATATCTAATATCATTATGTAAACCAGTAAAAGGTGTATCTATCAAACGAAAGTATGAGGAAATTTATAATAGCATTATTTCACAGTCGATAAAATCGACCGGATTGGAATCCAGCTGTTAAATTTATCACTATACCCACGCCATTTGACTAAACTTTTATCTCCTTTTTTCCTAATCACTTTTTCGATAACGAAAACATCTTGTTCAGTTTTTTGTAGTTCTTGTTCGTAAAAACTACCTACTATAGGTTCCCCTGACAGATCTTTTAACACGTACGTTACATGTATTTTTAAGAGTACTTTATCAACAACAAATACTTCTTCGCTCCAGTTTGGAGTAAACCCTTTTTCAAATATCTTTTTAGTCAAAGAGATTCTAACTTTATCACCGACCTTAAA
The DNA here is from genome assembly GCA_016746295.1 of Potamilus streckersoni. Taxonomy (NCBI): domain Eukaryota; kingdom Metazoa; phylum Mollusca; class Bivalvia; order Unionida; family Unionidae; genus Potamilus; species Potamilus streckersoni. The sequence continues at coordinate 473,049 of JAEAOA010001453.1, forward strand.
TTTATGTCTGCGGTACATGTTTTCGTTTGCTAATATTGGATTTTTGATAGCGTCATTGGGTGACATTTTGATGGTTCGATGTTTCGTGTTATTATATTCACCTACGATTTGAAAAAGGTCATCGATGTACCTGTTGGTGTTTTTAGCTGTCATATGTTTGTGTAATTTTTCGTTTAGCGTGCGATTAAATCTCTCGACAACAACGCTTTTGCCCTCGTTTCCTGTAACGTATTTTTTTATATTATTTTGTTCTAGAAACTGTTCAAACTTTTTGTTAAAAAACTCGGCTCCATGATCAGTCCAGATTTTGTTTGGCTTTCTTTCTATACTCGTTATTATTTGTTTTAGCGCATCAGTGATTGACGTTCCTGTTTTATCTGAAACTGGCACACTAAAAGCGTATTTGCTGAAAACATCTGTGACATTAAACAAATATTTCTTATTATCGTTAAACTGAGCCAAATTGGATACATCTACCAAATCTATTGCCCAGATATCATCTACAGCGTTTGCAACAACTTTACGTCTCGGGAACTTTTTTTTAGGTCTGTGTAGTTCGACTGCAAGATCATCGTATACTTTTTTCCCCGATCGCGAGGCGATTGACGAGACTCTCCGAGTCCGAGTTTATATTTTGCTCCTATCATTCCCTGAACAAATCTTCTATCAAAACGTTCTCGTAGATTTGTTGGCTCCATATCATGTAATTCGTCTAACATTACTTTATCACAATCTGCTTTCGAGTTTTCATGATCACGATAACAGATATCGTGACGCATTGCTATTGCATCCACTTGATTATAAGGCTCTTGTCCTGGCAATGGATTGTCGTTTTCATCTAGTTGTTGATCTAGCGGATTGTAAGGACCTGTATACCGATGACCAGGCAAAGTCCAACCGCCTTTTGGTTTTGGTAATTTACCAATTAGTTTATGTATATCTATACCTAACCCTATTATTTCTATGTTGTTACAACGTTGACAGTACGTAATGATTTTATCTTGTTCTATGCAAAGATCTTTGTCACAATCACAATTGTATTTCATTTTATTTTATTTTGTTTCATAAAATTAATCGTCGATCAAGATAACTCTATCAACGCTAGATCCTACTTGTTTTTTCAAAAACATACTTTTCTTTCTACCACAGAATGCACAAATACTTTTTAACATCGTTCTATTATTTTTCGTTTTTTCCGTCATCTCATCCTTGTTCTCTGTTTTAGTTTTGCATTTGAGACAGTATGTTGACATTATTATATCAAGGAGTTTAGATAAAATTGATTGCAATCTTATCATTCGCATGAGAAGGATGCTCATCAAATTGTAAAATAAACTTTAAAAAGTTTTTACTCCCAGAGCTTTTACTCTGGTGCATTTGTCTGACAAACATGATACAATAATAACCACAAGCTGATGTTCCAATCGGCTGTAGTTGATTAGACGAATAATTTATTTTATCAAATTTTTTAAAAATATATTTTTTTATGAGATCGCTTGGAGGAAGTCCGAACGAATCAAAATAATTGTTATCGTGGACAGCAACCCAGTGGGTGCCAGAGCCATCATTGAAGTTTTCAATATTTACAACACAAGAACCGCCTGTTGGTACGTCATCGAGTTTATCTTTGGAAAATACTCCTCGAAATCCAACAACGTCCTTCAATTTTTCAATGATGTCAAATTTGCTCAATAACGTCTGGTCCCTGGTAGAGTTAATCCGCGTCCGATTCCTAGTAAGTTTGGCAGCAGACTTCCCGCTAGTCCCGCTAGAAGTGGAGCGAACGGAATAATTCCTCCTTGTTTTGTTTGTTTGCGTTTTGTTGTTTTCTTTTTTTCGATGATTTTGTTTTTTTCGGCGACTTTTTCGTTGGCATTTTATTTTATACTGTTACATAACATTAACAATAGATTTGTTTGATACCACGACCTTCGACTGCTTTCTTCGTTGCGCCAGAGACTGCTCCCGACGCAGCCGCAAGTCCAAGTGTACCAAGTACTGGTAAAACTTTGCTAGCTATTACTGATAACGCTGGTCCAAAAAAATCCACCTTCTTTTGACATTACAGTTACCTGAGAAACAGATAATTTCAGCACAAAAGGTTTGTTGCGATCGAGTTTATTGATTTGTTGTTGCGTTAGCATGACTTTTACTGCAATTTTATTTAAAGTTTCTGGAGAGATCATCAAAGAAACAGAGCTGCGTTTAGCAACAGCTGCTGATAATTTTTCAACTTGACCAGATGTTAGGTATATTTCTCGAGTTGTGTATTTGGTTTTCATAATGTTATATCCAAGTTGTTAGATTAAACTTGTACTGTCATTCTTCCTTTGATTGAATCGATGGTCAGAAATCGATCACTAACCAATAGCGCGTATACGTTATACTGTTCACCTGGCACATCGCCCAGTGTCCACGTGACCTCAATATCTGCAGTCGATCCCACAACACGCTCCAAATGTTTTGATACGTCAAAGTAAAAGATGGGATAGAGCGATCGAAACTCTTCTATTGATATTTGAGATCCACTGTCCGCGTTCTGATATTTTTGCATTGCTTCCATAAGATACATGTACGGCCGAGATATGTTTCTGGTGGCGTCTACGGCAAAATTACATTCGATTGCACGTTCAGGATACTGTTTGGAATTTACTCTCACAAATATTCGTCTAACGTCTGGGTTATCGAATACGGAGTTGTTCATTTCCTGATGGTTACGACGTGCTTGTCGTTGAAATACGACGAACAAGTGTCGCGGTAGTTGTTCGCTGGGCGTGGTCGTTACACGCCACGTGTAATCAGTCGCGTTGGGAATGGCTGTTTGATAAATCCTGTTCTGTTGGAAGTGTATCTTTTTTGTAAAGGTGGCTAGTAAAGATTCGAGCTCCATCATTTTAGCTAATGAAGGGACAACCCGAGGCATCCACAGTGCTAATCTTGTAATAGAAAACTGTCCCTCAGCCACTCCACCGGCGTGTATTATACAATCGTTTTGATCAGCTCGATCTAATATAAGCGTATGTTTTATTCCTCGAAACACTTTGTTATAATCACGGCAAAATCCAAAGATTGTACTTAACGGAAGCATCATCGTTATTTGGCGAGATTCTGCGGCAAACGCTTTTCGTTTAGCAAATCCCTCGTTAAAATTTAATCGTCGTAGATTTTTATTTGCGTTTCTTATTGCATTCGCTACTATAGCACCACCAGCTGCATCTGCGGTTAATGCTGGAACAGTATGTTGTGCAGCTGCATCTGCTCCAGCTGGGGTTAGAATAAGTCTGTTTGCAACATCAGCATCAGCTAGCTCTCCAGTTTTAAACTCGTTCGACACAGTTGTCCCTAGTCCAGTATCTTTGAACCACATCATATTTGTGGCTATTGATCTGGAATAGTCATCGCTAAACGAAACGATGTTTAGTATTGTACTCGCTATGGGTAAGTGCATCGAAATATCTTCTACGGTTTGATTGGCCAGTTGGTATCGTGCACTCTTAAACAAGCTCCAACCATTATTGACGAGAGCGATTTCTGCATCAGCTGCAATATCACCACCTATCACAGTTAATATTTGACCACGCACTTCTAACATTGCCTTATGGGGTAGTAGAAACACGTCCTCGTCTCTTGTGTTAAAAGTTCTAACTCCGGTTTTATTCGGTTCGTTCGAGTTTTCATCCAAATACTCGACATACTCTAATTCTGTTACAGCATCGTCAGTATCAATTTCTTCTGCAAGATCGAGATAGTTTTTAGCTGACATTTATTTTATAATCGTTACACAAAATTAAAAGGCAGCAGGAGTAATCGGTTTTGTTTTCTTTACAAGTTTACGTACTATTTCTTCACCACTCGGCGATAATAAATTTTTTGTTGTAGCTATCATAGCTCGTTTTGTTCCTTCTGTTGGTGCAATATCTGATATTACTCGTTTTATTTCTGATGGGGAAGGTCCTTTAATCTTATCAGCAATCTTTTGCCCTACTGCAGTGCCTGCTGAAGATGCCGCCCCTGTATCGAATGCTTTACCAGCGTCGAGTGCAATGGGCGCTACTTTACGCGCGATTCCTGGAATATTCTCTGCAATTGTTGTAAATATATTTCCAAAAAATCCACCTACGATTTTTCTTCGATAAACTTTTCTTCGTCTCATTTTATAAATTATGTACACAAAATCACATGCCTAGGCAGTGCGTAGGTGTAAGTAATACGTGACTATCTCGTTGTTCAAGTCTATTTGTCGTCCAGATTGGTCTGTGAGTTGCATTGTAATGCTTTTAATTTGATTCTCAGGTGTTATTGGATAGTAGATAATCTGTCGGGGATTGATTTGCATGAGAGAACCTGGTGGGACTTCTGGTGAGAAACTGTAGATCGTTTGCCCGCGGTTGCCTTTTGACGTATAAGATCCAGATGCGCTAGAGCAATTGATGAGTATTGTATTTACTTCTGTGATATCTACTGGTAGTTCTCCATCAAATGTCAAAGATTTATCTTCATTGGTGGTATAGTATAAAACTCTAGTAAAACCTAACTTCTTTCCAAAACTTCTTTTTTCAAAGAGGACTTTCATATTTCTTTTCACTGTTATCCTAGCTCGTAAGGTGTTATAATTCGCCGCTAATTCGAAATTATCAGCATTCCCACCAGCTTTTGTTAGAAGCTCTTTTATTGTTCTGTTTAGATCACTAATGTTATAAGCTACTTGTGGAATTTGTAGTTTGTATTGTATATTAATAAACTCTTTTTGTGATGTTGGAGATTGTTTAACATTAACGATTAAAATTTCATCATTAACCCCATTTTTAATATTCGGCATGGCGTTCCAACAAGTACAAGAAATTAATCTAATCTCATACTGTTTTGCAGGATCTAGTTCTATTGGTGGGTTGTAATTTACTGTAAAATTCGCGCTGTTTCCTGTTATTTGTGATGAATCAAGCAATAATGTTGTTTGCATTATACTAATATTTTAGATAAGATCGCGGTGTAAAATTTCGTACTCGGATGATGTTAGTAATCCATTCGATCTTAGATGATCAAGTATATCAATAATTTCATTATCAATCTCTACACTTTCATTACCAGCTTCTTTAGAGGATATCAACAGCATTAGCCGATCGACTATGTCTGCGTTTGATGTAAATATTTTCACACCTTTTCCTGTTATTGCTTCTCTAATTTTTTGTATACGAGATTTATCAAAAGTAAAAAATTTCCTTCTAAAACTCCACCCACTACCAAAAGGTTTTGCTCTACTATTTTCTGCTGTTCTTCCAAATGTTGAAGCAATAACAGTATACCTCATTATATCATAAAATGGAAGCATATCATCAATTTCCGTAGCTGTGCTTATTTCTTCTTTAGCAGCAGCTCCATCTCTTATTATCTCATTTAATCTATCGAATAATGTTTGATATTCTGCATTAGTCCACCTGCTTATATTATCAATATCTCTTATATTTTCTTTCTTTACAAATTCATCATACTCATCATCTTTTATCTCATCATTTGCTCTTTTTGTAAAATAAAATCTTTTCTCTCCAACTTCCATAAACTTTACAGTAGCCTCACCAACTCTTTTTTGCTCCTCTTTGATATCTTTTATTTCTCCTGATAGATTTGTTATAATATTTGTTATTCCTTGCGTTGTTAACTCTGCTAATCTTCTCTCAAGTTCTAGCGGATTGTTTATCAATCGATCTGTTTCAGCCTGTCTAGCAGCAGGATCAGCTATATTTGCTATAAGTGACTCAGCTAGTTTTCTTTTGTCTTCATCAGATCTAGTAATGATTTTTGCAGCAGCTGCTTCTTGTTGTTCTTTAACAATTCCAACCAAACATTTTTCTTTCAGTTGTTTCAGTTCTTCTTCTGATAGTGGTTTAGTTTCAGGTTGTTTACCTAATATTGCTTCAGTTATTGGTCTGAAAATTGTAGCTGTTGTTTCTGTAGCAGTCAATTGTCCACGTCGAGCTTCTTCCACTTTTTTCTTAAAGTCCGCTCGAGTTTCGAGAAACTTTTTTAGTAATTCGATTTTCTGTTGATGTTTGTCCATTATTTTTATACGCTTTACAAAATTATATCATAGAAACGTCTCAAGGCAACAACGAAACATCTTGGTTGGATCACGCGCTAGCTTGTCAAATAAAAAAGAAACTATATAGATCTTTAGTTGCTCGATGATATAATTCGATAAATTTATCTTTTGTAACATCACCACATTGTTCGTTTGCAATATTTCTCACATTCACATCATCTAGTCCGGGAAATAATATGAAACAACCCGTATTTCCCCTAATAAACCTATCAACATTATAAAAACCTTGGGCAAGATAAACAGAATTACATCTTTTATTACGTGATAGTGAAAAATATGATCTAATCTTGTTCATCTCCTCATTGTTTAGCCGAATATCATCTAAGACGATTATCTGATGCTCTGACGAATCGAGTTCATTCACTGGAACGAGTTCTTCTGGTTGTTTTATCAAAAATATATCATCAACAATGCCAAGTTCATCACGAAGTTTATCATTATACTCGTTTAATAATTTGTATTTGTCTTGTTGGGGTTTGATGGTGTAAATATACACCTTATCATAGTTAAAGTTATTATTGAGTAAAAGATTTAATAACAAATTTGTTTTACCAGATCCAGTTCGCCCAACAATAAGATAATGACAGTCTGGAAGTTCATTGTTATGTTTATGCTTCACCAATCGCTCTGTGTCAAAGTTTATTATCTTCGCCATCGTATAATTTTATGTTATATTAAACCAATAATTTTGTGTAGAACGGTATGTATAATGAGCTACTATACAAAATTTGGAACATTAGCAGTAGATTTATTAACAGAAGGTTACCAGGGTGACTTATCCAAGTATGCGACTCTTGATAAGCTCAAAAATGAAATCAACAATTTGTTAAACGTTGCAAGTGTAGATCCAAATGAAGTTGTAGTTTTCCAGGACAAACAAGGACGATTAAAGACGAGTAATGTACAACTATCAGATGTACTAGTAAGAAATCCTACTGCAGTTGCTAATAATATTGTAACTTTTAATAATCAAGGTAAGATAGAAGATTCGGGTAGGTCAGTTAACGATTATGTTAGAAAAGCAGGTGATTTATTTACGGGGAACATTGTTATGAACCAGAACAAGATCACATACCTTGGAAACCCAACTGAGGATAATGACGCTGCTACTAAGAAATATGTTGATGATCAGGAATCAAAGTACGTGTCGGTGCGTGGTAGTATAATGTACGCGTTTCTCAACATGAACAATAATAGCATTACTAACCTTAGAACACCAGAGTTTGATTTTGATGCTGTAACAAAGAAATATGTTGATGATATCAACAATGAAATCACCAAGTTCAAAACTGATTTTACTAATCACATCACCACGTTTTTAAATTTTCGCAGAAACATAAACAAAACCAATAACGAATTTGTTGGAAGTCCGCCGTCTGTTGATATTACACTCGATAATATTAACACAAAACTCAACGATATTATTAGTGGAATTCCTAGTATTGTTGAGAAAACGAGTATGATTAAAATTCCTCACAAGCAGATTAAAAATATTGTCTATACTGTTGCTTCTGGAATGTCTACTTGGTCGCCGCAAAATAACACTCTCAAACATACTGCAGAGGTCACTGGTGTGTATAGATTGTCCGTGTTTAGCAGTGTAAAGTTTAATATATTTACCTTATTTCCATGGCGTCACTCGACTGATAATTTCTCTGGAACCGTGTCTATTGTGTTAAACAAAGATGTTGAAGAAACTTTTATGCTAATAGCAGATGACAAAAAATTAACTGCTGCGTCATATTGGTATTTTCTGGAATTTGTGGCTGAAACACCTCAACTAGTTACTTAATCAAGCCTGAGATTAGATGAAAACAAATATTATAATGAAAAAAAGTATAGTTGATTTCAATTATATTTCAAAAGATATTCCAGGACAGGATGTTGACGCACTAATACAATACTACAAATTTTATCACAAAAAACTTTGGTGCGTAAAAAAAAATGCTACAAATATTATAACAAGATCCTTCGAGTAATATCATATCAACCCTTGTTAATGACTAGTTCTGGCATAATTTCAAGTGGTATATCATTAAACCCGTTTTTGTTAATCATATCCGGTGTTGGTGTTTCTCTTACAGCAGCTTGTAAAAAAGTTGAACCTAAAATTTCGATAAAAAAGCACTGCTGCTTAACATCAATTATAACTTACAAAAAAACTACTTGATCAAATAAGATCTTACCTACGAGGAGTAAAATATAGTATGGACGATTTAATACGTGAATTTCGTATTATTGACAACATGTTAACAGATATTCTACCTATGAGGATCAGCAAATATGAGAAAGATTATCAAAAGAAGTATGATATAACATAAAATTTTATATAATACCACTTACCTTACTGGAATTCTAATGCTTAATTTAGTCCACAATCGCCACGCTCTGCTAAATCGTAATGATTTGGAAGATTGAGTCTGACACATCATTTTGCTTATTCTGGAAGATCATGTAATTAAATTTTACCTGTTACCTAGATATTTTGCAACAGGTGTTCTATTGTATTTATTTGGAGGTCTAGAGGGGTGGGGAGAGGGGGTTGTTGAGCTCGGATTCTTAACGCAATTATTGATTGCAACAGGTGTTCTATTACGTTACCTAGGTATTTTGTATTTGTTTGGAGGTCTGGAGGGGTGAGGAGAGGGGTTGTTGAGCTCGGATTCTTACTATCTCCTACTACTCGAATCTATATCAAGGTGATATCTAAACCGAAGTAGCATTTATTTGAAACCTACTTTTTTAACCATACTTGGACATTTGTGTAATGAACTGTGTCAGGAATAAGCAAGCTAAACAAGAGAGATAAAACATCTTCAGAAGCTGATCAAAGCCCTTGAATGCAGTGAGTTATGTATACTTGGTTTCATTTGATGTGGTACTTTATGGCACATACCTTGTACAAGCAAACCTTTTGGTAGCCGACCCTGTCTAGGTCGATGGATGGATTCGAAATAGAACCTGTAACGCTATTCTCTGAGACACAGCGGATCATGATTTATAGCTAATGTATAATATGAAATATATGTTGACCTTCATCAACGCCACACTAAACACTTGAATTGACATGGGTTAATGTTAAATATAAGTTATGCATATTTTATTAATATGTTTAACCATCTTTAATGCCTCGTGGAAGCCTCGAATAGACAACGGATCATATTAAATATCCGTCGTATATTTTTAATTTATATTACACGATTTGATGTAGTAGTATTAAACTACCGGTTTGCCTTTTGTTATTTTGTCCGTCCTCGCCTATACCCATCTTCCAAAGAAGGCTCAACACCAGTCTTATTCAGGCAAACATATGGTACCAATCAATCTGCTGTGACAAATAATGTTTTCGATCGAC